>SJYC01084470.1:0-32040 GCA_006408675.1 Madoqua kirkii | reverse complement strand
AATTTGAGGGGTACATGAATTGGACCATGGTGTTCCTTTACCTCGTGCCCTTCACAACATCTCCCGTACAGTGCCAAAAGTTCTCTGAGTAACGAGCTACACTCTTTTCTCATCAAAACGCACCTGCCTTCTAATGCAAGTTAGATGATTAATATGTGTTCAATGTTAATGAATTAATAATGATAACATTTCCTGCATGGGTATAGTATAAGTATGACAAGTCTGTGTCAAGAACAATGTAACACAAGCACACACATGAACACACATAGACACCATGGCTGATATCACAAATCAACCACAGATCTCTTTCCAGCTAGATCCTCAGAAATCATCCCTATACAGCCCTTCACAAAGCCGCCACCAATGGCTCGGAGCTGGCACTGAGGCAGGCACCTCGCATCCTTCGTGTACATCACCTCTTTAATCACACAGCAGGGAGGTGGGTGGACAGAACAGGCAACATTATTATCATTTTGGTAACAAAACTGATTCCAAACAAAGTCTGCCACTTGTTCCACATTAAGGAAGATAAAGGTATCTGAGATAAATTTTAAATCCTGCCCTTGGGGTCAAAAATCCACTCCCCTATAGGAAGTGGGGGAGGGAGTGACTTAACTATTCAACAAGAAAAGATGTAGAAACTCTGGTTGATTTTAACTGAAAAGAAATGAAAATACGACGTGGCTCGCTCACAGTTAATGCGAACCCAGGTGCCGCCCGCTCCAGGCTCCCTAGGGCACCTATGGCCTCTGATGAGCTCCTGAATGCCCCAGTGGCTTCCATTTAACAGAAATAAATTCACTGGGGATGGGCAGTCTAGCATAAGAACAAAGGGTCACTCAGCTGGAAGAGGGATGAGGTGGCGAGTACATGCACCACACCAGAAAACTGCCCTGGACTCGAGAAAGAGGAGATGCCAGCGCATAATGCTGCTCACTTTGTGACCCACCCATGTCACTGGAAACATGGAGGAGGCTTTAGGAGGATTTTTTCACACACCAGTGGGGGAGAATCACTTCATGCCTTCAAGACGCCTTCCGTGATTAGTATTCTGTGCTTCCACACAAAGGTCACTTAGCTAGGAAGGGTGGAAGTCCAACTTTTCGGATGCCGTCTCTAGCAGGCTTTCTTTCAGATAGTATATTTGCATTTTAACAGAGGACTTTGATGCCTTAGATGGATGGATCATGTTATCTAAGGCATCGATGTCCTCTGTTAAAATGCAAATACACAGTTTCTGTATGTCTATGCAGGAGATCGGAGAAGGCAATGGCACCCCACTCCAGTACTCTTGCCTGGAAAATCCCATGGATGGAGGAGCCTGGTAGGCTGCGGTCCATGGGGTGGCGAAGAGTCAGACACGACTGAGCGACTTCACTTTCACTGTTCACTTTCATGCATTGGAGAAGGAAATGGTAACCCACTCCAGTGTTCTTGTCTGGAGAATCCCAGGGATGGCTGCCATCTATGGAGTCGCACAGAGTCAGACATGACTGAAGCGACTTAGCAGCAGCAGCAGCAGCAGCAGCAGCAGCATGCAGGAGATACAGGTTTGATCCCTGGGTCAGGAAGATCCCCTGGAGAAGAAAATGGAAACCCACTCCAGTGTTCTTGCCTGGGAAATCCCATGGACCCCAGTCCATGGAGTCGTAAAGAATCAAACACAACTTATCAACTCAAGAACAAAAAATCCTATCTTGCATGTTATCTTGTATCCTGAAACTTGACTGAATTTGTTCATTATTCTAACAGTTTTTGATGGAATATTTGGGGGTTCTCTATATAATATAATGTCATCTGCAAATACAGAAATTTTACTTTTTCCTTTCCTTTCCAATTTAGATGTTTTTTTCATTTCTTTTTCTTGCCTGATTGTTCTGGCTACAACTTCCAGGACTATGCTGAAGAAAAATGATGAGAGTGGGCATCCCTGTCTTGTCCTGATCCTAGAAGAAAATATTTTTTAATATGATATTAGCTGTGGAACTTGTTATATATGGCCATTATTGCATTGAGGTATGTTACTTCAATACTGTTCGTTGAGCATTTTTATCATGAAAGAATGTTGAATTTTGTCGAGTAGCTTTTCTGCATCTCTTGAGACAAATGTATGATTTTATCCTTCCTATTGTTAAGTGGTACATCACCTTGATTTGTGGGTGTTGTTCAACACCCTTGTGTCCCTTAAATAAATCCCACTTGATCATGATGTATAATCCTCGTAATGTATTACTGAATTCAGTTTGCTGATATTGTGCTGAGGATTTCTGCATATGTGTCCATCAGGGATATGATAAGTCATTTGAGTTGCCCCTGGCAGTCCATCACTGTCCTTGCATTGCTTAGTCCTTCCTCATAGCCAAGGTATTTACATGATGGGATGTAAATGATGAAACTAGGGACTTGGGAGGCTCAGGGGGCCTGCAAGATGGACTATCACTCAGCCTGGAGTGATACGCCAAGAAATCAAGACCCTAAATAATGGGACATGCCACTCAGGAAGTTTTCATAGCAAAAGATACTCCATAAAAACAAGATTAACTGTAGTGCAAATGGGAGCACAAGCAGGGCATGAGAGAAAGGATATCTCATTGCAGCGCGGTGGTCAAAAAGGCAATGCTGTGTATTGCAGCCTTTCTGTGACTGTTGGGATGAAGTCAAGAGATGGCCCAGAGCACAGAGTTTTCTGAGTTTAAGACATCGGCATTAGTCAGTGAAGTAAGTCAGAGAGAGAAAACAAATATTGTATATGAATGTATACCTATATATAGTCTAGAAAAATGGTACTGATAAACCTATTTGCAGGGCAGGAGTAGAGACACAGACATAAAGAACAGATTTGTGGACACAGCAGGGGGAAGGAACAAATTGAGAGAGTAGCACCGAAACATATACATTACCATATGGAAAATAGACGGCTAATGGGAAGGTGCTTTCTAACACAGGGAGCTCAGCCCGGGGCCCTGTGACAGCCTGGAGGAGCGGGACGCAAGAGGGAGGGGACGTAGGTACACCTGTAGCTAAAGCATGGTGTTGTACGACAGAAACAGCGCGACGTCGTAAAGCAATTATCCTCCAATTGAACATTTTTTTAAAAAGGACACAACCAGGAGGCTGGGCAGTAGACAGCCCTGACAATCACTCTCAGGCACCAATGTTAGAGGATGCTGAGTGGTTCTGCTTGTGGAGGCAGAGCTCTGGGCCGGCGAGGAGTTTCAGGGAGGCTTCCCATGAGGTCCAGAGCTGCACCCAGGGCAATTATAGCCCCAAGTGTAAAGGGGCCGTGAGAGAGTATGCTGCCAAGAGAGACAGCTCGAGGACAATTCGAGCCCATTGCAATGAGGGAACATCTCAGACTCAGACCTGCTTTCCAGATTCCTCGTCCTGCACGCATTGACTAAGATCTCCAGAAGTAGTGTAGAAGAATGCCTATTACCTTCTACCTTTCCAGAGCCCAGAATCAGTAAGCACATCACAGCTAGTATATGTTTATCTGTTCCTGCAGGACCCTGTACAAGCATGCATGTGCGCGCGCACACAGACACACATTTTTACATACACACATTTTACTTTCCCATGTTCTGAGCCAAAATATAGCTCATCTACATAGCTTGACAAGAACACAAGTGGAGCGAAATAGAAACAGAGTATTCCAGCACTTCATGATCTGGCAACACTAATCTTACTGTAGTCTACTGCCCAGTGGGGTACAAGCCTCACCTTCTGCTGGGTTTTCAAAAGTGGTAAAACCAAGCGCACATTCCCAGAGAGCAAATATTCCTCTGCTTCCTATGTGGCCATGTCCTAGACACCACGGCACACAGCTGGCTGCCGAGTGAATGCCTTTTCATGATTCTGGTGGGACACCAAAACTCACCAACACAGAGTTTTCTAGAACAGCAGTTTCCAACCTTTTTGGCCCCAGGGACCCATTTCATGGACGATAATCTGTCCATAGATCAGGGTTGAGGAGGGATGGTTTCAGGATGATTCGAGTGCATTACATGTATTTCTATTGTTATTACATCAGCTCCACCTCAGATCACCAGGCGTTAGATCCTGGAGATGGGGACCCCCATTGTAGACTGTGTAGCTACAGGGGTTGAATTCCTTGAACACTCTAGGCCAATTCCATGGGGAAGAAAGTGTTAAAAGCATCAAGTCTTGCTCAAATAGTTGCTGAATAGCTCTGTTGGAAGGCAAACTAAAACTGAAAAATAAAAGAAAAAAATTTGCTTGTTAAAAAATTCCAAAAATAGTGATTAATGGATATACTTAACAGGGTATTGCTTACATTCATCTCTGTCATAAGTTGCCTTGATAGCTTTTGGAGACCTTTATCTGTGTTAATTTTGAAACAGATTATCATGAAAAGTATGTTCTGAGATGTCATCTTTCATTTCTTAGGACTGGGTGGTAGGCTCGCCAGGGATACAGCCTGGAGCTTAATGATGAGGCCACTTCTATGCCACCACAGCACAGGGGACTGGAGAACAGTGCCCGCTCGTCTCTGAATGGAAAATACTACTGTTTCTTCTTGGGCCACGTTCAGGGGTAGGATCGATATCTATTTCTCAGAGTCAGGCTTGGGTGATAACTCAATATTAAATGCTTGACTGAATGGGTTCCTTCTAATCAGCTAGAGGAGATAATCTAAACCCACTTTCTGGGCACACAGAGGCAGAGAAAAGGGGCTGAAAACTATCCATATACTGCATAAAGAAGGATGTGAGGTCTGCTGTGAATGAGGGAGTTGGAATAGCTCAGCACGAACCTGGGACCCTGTGACTCTAATGAAACTCTGTTATGGTTTGTGGAACCAGCTAGTAGATGATGGGAGACTATTAGTTCCAAAAGCTGGAAATTCTGATCTAGAAAAATAATGCTGATGAACCTATTTGTGGGGTAGGAATAGAGACACAGATACAGAGAATGGACTTGTGGACACAGAGGAAGAAGAAGAAGGTGAGACGAATTGAGACAGTAGCATTGATACATACACACTATGATTTGTAAGGTGTTAGATAATGAGTAGGAAGCTGCTATACAGCACAGGGAACTCAGCTGGGTATTCTGTGATGACAGAGGGGTGGGATGGGGGAAGAGGGAGGGAAGCTCAGAAGGGAGGGGATATATGTATGCGTATAGCTGCTTCACTTGTACAATAGAAACTAACACAATATTGCAAAGCAATTATAGCCAATAAAAAGAAAAAGAAAGAAAGTTGAAATTTTTGGTCTTCTTTCTCAGTGCTTCCTAAAGTAATGGAGATTTTTATAAACATCCATATTCACTCAACCTCTCTTATAGAAGCAATCTAAATGAATAAAGTGTTCACTCGAGATCCATTGGCCTATTTACAACCCATAAGGAAGTTATAGGAAACAAGATACAACTTTAAAGAAAGAACTCAGGAGAAAAGGAGAGGCCAAGCGTGGCCAACCCCTTCCTAAGGCTTGGCCTCACGGTCCATCTGCTTCTGCTGGGCTCCATGGCTCATGGCAAACACCCACGAGGCCTGTCCACACTTGCCTGTGGTCACCATGCAGATGCCACCATGCCATGCAACCCAGACTCCAGGGTCATAGCCTCAGGCTGGCTTTGTAGACACAGGACCCAGAATCTTTCACTGAATGGGACACAGGGAATCGTGGCATTTCCATCCAGACAGCAAATGGCTATGGTACAAATTTTGATTTAATATGGACAAATCACAGTGCTCTTTTCACTGCAGATTTGGGTCTGCATTGAAGGTGACAACAGAAGATGAAATGGTTGGATGGTATCACCGACTCAACAGACATGAATGTGAGCAAACTCCAAGAGATGGTGAAGGACAGGGAAGCCTGGTGTGCTGCCGTCCATGGGGTCACAAAGAGTCAGACACAACTTAGCGACTAAAAACAAAAAAGGACATTTCATCAATGACTGAGCCAGTCCCCTGATGGAGAGGCACGGTTGCAGTGCGCACCACATGCAAAGGATACCTGTGACCTGGGTGACGATGCTACAGTGGTTGTGACTTTACCTGTGAAAGCAACAGGGCTCAGGGAGGTTGAGGAGCTCCCCCAGTGCCCAGGACAAGAAAGCGGCTAAGCTAGAATTAAAACTCGGGTCTGCACGGTTGCAAATCTCTCTCTTCACATGATCCTTGTCATGTCTCACTGATTTGCTTAAACTTGATGCCTCACGGGGGAAAGGGCTGGGGAAAGAGCACAGAAAGGAGAAAGGGGAACTAGACAGTGATATGCTCTGAGACCCCATGAGCCAGCAGTGTTCAAGAGAGCAGCTCAGAAAGTCAGGGCAAGGCAAGAAACCCAGAGTCCAAGCAAAGAGCATCCTCAATGGCAGCACAGGGCAGGGACGGTGCTAGAGAAACAGACCAAGGGTCCAATGCTGGGAGCAGACCCCGAGATGCTCTGGGACCCGAGCACCAGCCCCTGGGGGAGACAGAGCCTGATGCTCAGACAGCGGACGCCCCCGCGACCAGATGTTCTTCTGCTGTCTCTGCTGGCCTGGCCCTGCAGGTCCTCAGAGAGTCTGGCCTCAAGCCCCACAGGTGAGGAGAATGAGAAGCAGCTGCTGGGCAGTGCGCCGGGGACGGGAAGCAGACCCTCTTCTCTGGCAAAGGCGGTTCCCTGACAGGTGGCCGGAGGAGACGCTGTTCCCACTCACACGGAGTTGGATGGAAGGAGTGAAGATGAAAACCAAACGCGATGCCATCCCTCCGGAATCTCCATATACCCAGGGAAATGGCTGCTGGCTGGATCCTGGTGGGGGAGGAGGAAGCCTCCTGGCTGAGAGCTGCCACCCAGATGAGGGTCAGCAGAGACCCCCACCCAGATGAGGTCCTGACTCACGGGAACAGTTGTGATCCGAGTAACAGCAGCGCTCATTGAAACTCTTCACGACCTAACATGTGTACGCCTTTCCCTGTGTTATCACTCCAACCATCCCGGGGTTTCCCATTTCACAGGCAAGGAGCCGGTGGCCCCCAGTGGCTGAGGGGCTTGCCCACAGCGAGGAGAAACACACACCGCTGTAGAAGAATGTGCCACAGTCTGGGAAGGATGGCAGAGCCCAGAGCCTGCAGCCTCCTGCTTCAGCCCACGGACGTGTTCTTCCCCCAGCAAGCAGCTCAGCCTGGAATTCACTAGGAAGAAACATACACACACACATACACACACACAGAAACAGACGCATGCAGATACACAGGCACACAAACATTAAAACATACATAGACACAGCTACACAAACATGTACACAGGGACACAAACACTCAGACACACATGCACACAGAGACACTGAAAGACACACAGAGATGCTCAGACACACACAGACACACAAACATACATAGATACACACACATGCTCCCTATATCACATTTGGCAGGATTCAAAAGTAATCCCAAATCTTTTGATTTTTGAAATTACCATACCCATCCCTTTTTCTCCCAGAAGACATATCTTAAAATATATTCAAATGGAAACATGCATTTTAAACAGGAATACAAAATCCTTTCTTCACATCCCTCTTAAGAGCAATTTGCTTGTTAATCTTTTCCCCAAATTTAACTTTTTTCAGAACAGAAATCATATATGTCCATTTAAAAAAATTAGAAAACATTATTTTAACTTCCTAGGTCCAATTTCTTTCATCCAATATTTCTTAATTATTCCAGTTGAATTTGATAATAGTTAAGGGACTTGGATAAAATTCTCAGAACTATTCCCAGCTAGCCTATTAAATCCCCTTCTTCCAGACCAGGAATTATGGGATCTACAAGTCAAAATATAAGTACCCTCCACATGAGAAACCATTTTAAAAGACATTTTCCCCATACCATTCACTAAAATGTGTATTTAGCACTTTGGGCCTATCAACACGACAAGAATGAGAGAGCTTCACGGGAAAAAATAAGTGTATTTCACTCGTTCATCAGCAAGCTCTGTTTTTAATTTTAAACACACTACGTCTTTAGAAAGTTTTGTGGAAGTCAGTTTAAGGGCACGCAGACATTAACAGTGTGTTGTTCTTATCTGTCATTTTACTAACAACACCAGCAAGTCCCTTCAGAGAAACTTCCTAGGACTGTCGTGCTTCTAAAGGGTTCCTTTACTTAGTCCCACTGTCCTTGCTCCCAAAAGGGCTCTTCCTAACAAGCACAGAAGCTGCAAACAACCCCAGGAAAAAATATCCTGGAAAATGGTAAGCAGCCTTCTAATGGTTTACAGATGGGCTGGGAGCCTTCCTGCCATTTTTTATTGTTTGCTAGCTTCCTTTCTTCTGTCTGCCGTTTTATTGTTTGCTTTCCTTGTTAGCCTCCTGGACGCTTGAATCAACCCACTGAATCTTTCCATTCCAGAGAAGGGGAGACATAGGCAGGGCGGACAGCCCTTGGCCATGACTGTATCCAGTAGATGGATGGAGCGGGTCCTCCAACACAGGCTGTGGGCTGTGTTTCTACAGAAGGTGCTCAGATGCATCAGACCCAGCAGGGAGGTTGTAAAGTGTGTTCCCGTAAAGACATGAAACTGACTTTAACAAAAGAAAATTTTTTTGTTTTACTCTTCGCAGGGAGAAGCATGTTCTTGGAGTCCAGGAAGCTTATCCAGGTCAGCTTTATTAGGTCGAATATCAATCAATAAAGCTCAGGCTGCTGGAGGACGATTATGTTAGAAAAGTAAGTCGCCGTGTTAATCGTTCTGCCTGTTTGCAGCGTTAACTGGTTCGCAAGACTGAGACGGGTTATGACCTGACACTTGTGTATCCTTGCTAATGTGGAATGTGACGGTTCAAATCCAGCCAACATCAGCCGTGATCCTAACACGGGAATAACAATCAGCAGAGCCAGACAACCGAAGCCAAGGAGACACTTGGGAAGTGCCCTGGATGACGGATCAGAAAACTTGATCCCAGTCCTCCGGGGCCACCCTGGGTCCATGAAGGCAGCTCCAAGGTGGCTGCCCCCTTCCTCCTCCTCTTTTTCTCCTGGGAGATGCTCTTCCTCCCAGACATCAAGCGCGTCTTCTAATGGGGATGTGGATTGGGGTGCTCGCTGAATGAGACCTGAGCTGTCCTGGGAATGTCTGACCTTTAACTAAGAGAGGATGGCTCCCTGTACTCTGTGGGGAAACTGGGAGCCACCAGTGACCACTGGTCTTCAAGACGATATCCTAGCACCCTGTCACCTTCTTGCAAATTTCCTTCCTCTCTGGGGCTGGCTGGGTCCTGCCATAGGGGAAGAGACTCTTAATGCCATTTTCTTGCCTTCCTTCTATGGCCATGCAGAGCCCATCACATGGTCGACTGATCAATCCATAAATAGATAGATAGATGTCATATATCACTGACACCTACCTAACCACTCTCAGGAGTGTTGTGAGGATTGCAGTTTGAAGCTCTGGATTCAGGACACCTGGATGCAAAACTTCCATCAAAGTCTTGGGCAAGTTATTCTTTCTAAATTTCAGCAGCTTAATCTCCAAAATAAAGAGGATAATATTTACTTAATGGTCTAGTTATAAGAGATGGATGGTACATAATAAGTAGTAGCGTAGCTGATCAGTGCCTTTAAACCTATCCACTTGGCCATCGCTCTGGGGCCATTAGCATCAGCCTCCATGGCTCAGACATTCTCCCCTCCATCCAGGCCTGACTTCTGTCCCTGTTTACCTGTCAGTGTTGCTGACTTGCTGCTGAGTGTGCTCAAGTTCCACACAAAGCATGACACCTCCTTGGTGGTAGACCCTCAGGAGGTATTTACAGAATCAGTGAGTAAATGAGCTCAGGAATTAAATATGATGCCAACATCCACTGTTCGCTAAATACCAGTAATCTACTCGAAGCAAAAACCTGTTCAGTTGCTGTGTCGATAAGCATGGTGGCCTTCCCCATGGGATCCATCCTCTGTCCTTCAGTGTCTCTGTCAGAAAGGAACCAACTGATGCATCACGCCTTCATCTCCTAGGACTTACAGGGAGGGAACTACCATGAAGGAGGTTCATACTCGCTGCTGCAGCTGTTGCTGCTAAGTCACTTCAGTTGTGTCCGACTCTGTGCGATCCCATAGACGGCAGCCCACTCCCCATCCCTGGGATTCTCCAGGCAAGAACACTGGAGTGGGTTGCCATTGCCTTCTCCAACTTGGTTCTGAGTTCCTGGGATTTACCCAGCTCTAACACTCTGGTGGCCTCCGTGTAGACATGAGTCAGTCAATGCAATCTGTGCTCTGACTCCTGCAGTGGGACTGTCCCACTGTGGGGGTTAGTCATCAGGGGACGAGGGAGGTGACAAGGCTGTGAATGCCACCCAGAGCTTCCTACTGGGAATGAATTCTCAGGTGCTGGCATGGTAGCTGGGAGCAGCTGCTCCTGTCCTGGGAACTGCACTGGCTTCTGATAGAAGAGTAAAAGAAGGTCAGAAAGGGAAAACTTCCCTATTTGGCTTACAAATACCTGTTCCATGAACTAAGGCTCCCTCTGTCACCCCCTAAGCACGACCCTAGGGTTTAGAACCAAGAACAATGTCCACGTGGCTTTGCTCCACTGACCACCTCAACCCTGCTTAGGGGACCCATCTACATAGACTAAAAATAACATCTCTTTTCTTCCTCTTCTCTATTCTCAAGTGTAAGTATCAGGTCCTGGAAAAATTTAGAAAGCAGTAGGAAGGAAAATGGTGTTAGGAAAGCTAGAGTAACAAAGGAGAAGAAGGAGGCAATTTGATGAAAAGAGTGTGAAGATCAAGACAGATGGAAGAAAGGTGAGAATGAATCCTGAAGAATCAGTCAGGGGGAGAGGGGGTTACATAACCAGGAACACACGGGCCAAGGATGCTCTGCCTGTCTTATGACTGCAGGAACCCATCCACCTGCAGACCTGCAAGAGATAAAGGTGATTGAACTTGAAGTCTGAGAGCACCATGGCAGAGTGAGAAACATCACCAAAATATTTCACAACCATTTCCCCTTTGCAGTCCATCCTGTCACATCAGTGGTATAAGCACAAGCAGTGTCCCCAGAGAGGTTCCACCCCCATGAGGCATGTGGTTGATAAGCTGCAAACTTGGCCATGGACACCATCTCCCCACTTCCCTCTCTCTGGCTTCCATCCACTGGGCATTGCTCCAGGATCCTGTCCAGCCATGTGGCCCTAGAGAGCAGGCATGGCTGCAGGGCAGGTAGGACATGAGCTATCACTAAGGAATCAAGGACTCCCTGGGGCTCTGCACATCTACGGGCCAGCCCTGCAGTTCAGGGTACAGGTTTCCCCTACTGTCCGCAAACAGAGCTCCTTGCAAAGCCTTTCATAAGCGGAGATGGCATACAGTGAAGAAGAAATGACCTTTTTTACCAAAAAAGTGAAAATCTTCTTTAGATTTCTTTTGATCGATGAAAACAGAGGCTCATGTAAGTTTTTCATCAAAGCGAAGTGGTGGAAAGGGAACTTTCAAAAAGTGGGGGGATACCTGTATCCTGCAAGCCAAAGGGAGAGCTATTTATTTTGGCACTTGATTCACTGTCATGGCTGATTAACGGCTGGCGTACGTCAGCCTTTTCCGCTGCATCGGTTACATACGCTCTTTAAGGATGAGGACGGTATCCAGGGGGAGTGACTTCCCACACGGTGTGGAGCTGGGGGCCAACTATGTCCTGGAACAGAGCGTTTGAAGGTGGACACGTGGACGTGGGGACTGGGCGCTTCAGCCTTGTTCCCCGTCCTGACTGTCCTCTACGTATGAAATATGACTTCCATCTGTGGCAAAAGAGCGTGGGAGTTTGCCAAAATTCTCCCTGCCGCCAAGCTTTTCTCCCGCCAAAGATGACTCATCTGGGTTTTAAACTAAAGACCTGGAAGGCCTGTCACTTGCTGGGGCCACGTGCCAAGCGCGGGATGGAAGAGCTCACGTCTCTCTCTCTGCCCACGTCCCACTCTGCACAGCATCAATCTCCCCTCCAGCCTCAGGTGACCTTCCTTTTGGGAGTACAAAGGCACCAGCTTACTCTGGGCACAGCTTTGCCAGCAGTCACAGATTTCTGCACCGTGGTGTCTCCCCTCTTTCCCTGGAGAGATCCCAAACCTCCTCTCACCTTGGAATATGTGGGGCACTGGGAGACAGGTGGGAATGGCGGTGTGAGGGACTGAAAGGAGCTGAACTTTCCCCATTTCCTTCTCTACTCCAGCCTTCCCTTGTCTCAGTGGAAGTAGAGAAAGGGGATAATCGTGAATAGTACATAGAAGACACTCTATAAATGGTGTTGAAATATTTGGCCTCCAAACACAAACTATGATAGATTCTCAAACATCACTAAAAAGACTGATCCTTATAGGCTTCATCCTGGAATCATTATTAGAGGACTCTTGAACCATGGGAAAGAATACAGTATCTGGTATGCAACGCATGTCCACATCCCAGCATGTGTGTGTGCATGCAAGCTTAGTTGCTTCAGTTGTGCCCAACTCTTTGCAACCCTGATGGACAGTAGCTGGCCAGGCTCCTCTGTCTGTGGGATTCTCCAGGCAAAGAAGCTGGAGTGGGTTGCCATTTCCTCCTTCAGGAAATCTTTCCAATCCAGGGATGGAACCCTGGTTTCTTATGTCTCCTGCATTGGCAGGTGGGTTCTTTACCACTGGGAGGAGCTCCACATCAGTGGGTAATCAACAGAGAATTATTTCCCTATCATTTCTGTCAAACTCAGCAAACGTAAAGTGACTGGTCTATGCAAACCTCTGTGCCACATGCCAGACCAGAATGAGAGGGACTCAGGGTCGGCTTTCAGGCAGCACAACTGTATCGGGAGAAGGAAGGGTTCACAATTCACAAAGACGTGTTGAGACCCAATTATGGTGTCACTCCCTGGCATGAGTCTTCCTTGAGGTGGGACTGGTGGATGGAGGCAAGGAGAGGTTGATTTACAAAGCAAGATTTCACTGGGCTCTGAGGAAGGGCTAAGAGTTTCCTAAATATTGATATCGAGTGTTGCCTTGGGTGGGGCTGAGAGTGAGGATGGACCAGGTTCCTGGAAAAGGAAAGTCACCAGCAAAGGCAGGGAAGAGTGAAGACACAAGGTATCTTGGGGAACCTGGTTGATCCAGCGTGCCTTCAGTGGAGGGTATATAGAGATGTGGCAAGCCAGAGGGCTGGAGGAACCCAGGGGGTCTGACTGTAAACACCATTGCCCTCTGTGCTTGAGAGACATCCTGGAGGCCCCCATACAATCTTCTCCAGGAAAGCACCTGTTACATCTGCATTTTATAAAATGGATTACTTTCACCTGTTAAGGAACCACAAGACCCTCCCTCACCTCCATTACCAATGTATTGAGACAAAAACAGCACCCTGACAAGGAAAGTTAAAGTGCCACTGGTGCACTACGTAAAGGCGTGTGTATCACACTGTTCTGGCTCCAGGTGGTTCCTGAGTCCACCTGCATACCAAGAGAGGCGTGTCCTTTTTCTTTCCGCTGTACTGCAGGGTGTCCAGAGTCCCACATCTTTTTTTATTTTAAACATTTGTATGTGGACCATTTTTTAAGTCTTTATGGGATCTGTTACAGTATGGCTTCTGTTTGATGTTTCGGGTTTTTTTGGCCTCGAGGTACATGGGATCCTAACTCCCCAACCAGAGATGGAACCTGCACCCCCTGTATCAGAAGGTGAGGTCTTAAACACTGGACCACCAGGGAGCTCCCCTCCATAGCTTTCTCTTGAACATTTTCAAGGATATCTTCAGGGGAGCTCCCCACCCACAGTTAATCAGACCAGAAGGTGTTGATGAGGACCCAGACAGTCCTCACCAGCTGAGCAGCTGGGGGGCGGTTGCTGGCCCAGCCTTCCCCTGGGGAGGGAGGGCGACCTGCACCCCAGTTCCCTCTTGTCTCTCTGATCTCTATGCATGGTCTCCATCCTCTGGCTCCATCTGCCCCCACCCCTGGGCCTGGACTTTCATCCGGAGGCAGGGACCGAAGGAGGAGGATCAAGTGGGAGCCTTGTTTTCACTCATGAGGTTTTCTTCTCCCTAATTTCATCGAGGTTGAGTCTTGCCTTTTCAATTAAAAGGAAAAGTGATTCAGGAAGACCTTTCTTTTTTTCTGTTTTCTACTCTCATTTCCCCTTTAAGAGTCAAGAGTTATAGACCAGTCCAGATCTTGAATGGGAAATAGGAAAAAAATAAAAAAGGAAATATTGCCAATATTTTATAATAGCTATTAGTAGAGTGTAAACTTAACAAATTGTGAATCACTATATTGTACACCTGTAACTTATATAGTATTGTACATCAACTATACTTCAATTTAAAAAATTCTGATATTTTTCCCACAAAAAGGAAAGAGAGATTGGGGGACAGCTGATTCATATCTCAAAAATATCCTATAGCAAAGAGATTCTTTTAAGTTTACTGGGTTTTATTAATATATGTATTATATACATAAAATACATAAAATGCAAAATTCTTAAAATTGATCAAATACTTTCCTATAGGCATTTAAACATCTTCAAGTCACCAGAGCACAGGTATTCATAGACCAGCAAATACTAGTAAATCCATCTGGATGCTAATTGATACAGTTATATTTCCACAAAGATAAAACTTGAATGCTTATTACAATCATTCAACCAGCTGGCTGGTTCCTCCCCAACGACATACTACTCTGAGTGATTGTGCAAACGAAATATCTCAGCAAATCACTTTTTCTATGAAAAAGGAATTCAGAGATAATTCATCCCATCCCTCATCTGTAAATCCTAATCCAGTCTAAGTACATTCATATCTCCCAAATAGTCTCCTTAGGCTCCTTAAGCTTTTGAGTCTCTTTCCAAAAATTGCTCAGTTCTGAAAAATGTCTCTTACCTGGTTCCGTGAAGTCTGTCCTGGACTCCAACCAGCTCTGGAGACCCCACCTCTGAGGTCCCAACTCTTGGTAAAGTCTCTGGGCGCTGTAATACTGTTCTCATGTCATATTTCACCCTTTGGAAAAGTGCCAGAAGGTTATCTTTCTGTTCTGATAGATGACATGGCTCAAAAAGTTTGAGCAAGATCACCTTCAATGTGGTCCACCCGGAATGTCCCAGTGACCCCAAGGCTAGGGGTCAAGATGCACCCACACCCAAGATCCTTAGATAGGTCATGTTAGATAGATCCTGGATCTCTGTTAAGCCTAGAGGAAGCTCTTCCAAGAGTAAGTGGGAGCCACTGATGCAGTCTATTGAAGATTCTTGCCCTGGCTTTATTTTTTCTGGACCCAATGCAGATAGTTTTGAAAACTCTTTCTTCTGTCTGGTCATCCAATCCAGACATTTTTCTGATGGCCAGGAGAGCATGGTCTGGGAAAGATGCTCTTGACTTGGGTTCTTTATATTCTGCTTTACATTAACTAAGATTAAATAGTTCTGATTATTTTTAGGGTGCTTGATTTTCATCTGACATTGCTCTTTCCAAAATTATATGTAAGTGGAATCACTATTCACATGGTGTGGTGACAGGTAGGAAAGCCCTTCATCACTTCAAAACATTATCTTTGCACCAGTGAGTGAGTCCCTGTGCGTGTGTGTGTGAGAGAGCAATTTTTTGCCTAGAAGCTCATCATTAGGAAATCACTCACTTGGAATTTAAAAATGTGTATGCTTGACCACGAAGGAATTTTTGAAGTATATCTCTAACAGGCCTAACTTATTAAGTCATTATTTCTGTAAGTATCAGAGTCCACAGGAATGTCCTTTGAAGCTACAACTTTCTAGGTCCTACTCCTATGAAGTCAGGATCTTTGGTGAGAGAGGCTAAGGATCTGTGCTTTTAATGTTATATGAGCTTTTTAAAAAAATTTTATTTATTCTTTTCTTCGGTCACTCAGTTGTGTCTGATTCTTTGCGACCCTATGTATTGCAGCATACCAGGCTTCCCCATCCATCACCAACTCTCAGAACTTGCTCAAACTCATGTCCTTCGAGCTGGTGATGCCATCCAACCATCTCATTCTCTGTCATTCCCTTCTCCTCCTGCCTTTACTCTTTCCCAGAATCAGAGTCTTTTCTAAGGAGTCAGTTCTTCGCATCAGGTGGCCAAAGTACTGGAGTTTCAGCTTCAGCATCAGTCCTTTCAATACATAGTTAGGACTGATTTCCTTTAGCATTGACTGGTTTGATCTTCTCGCAGTCCAAGGGATTCTCAAGTCTTCTCCAACACCACAGTTCAAAAGCATCAATTCTTCAGCACTCACCTTTCTTTATAGTCCAACTCTCACATCCATATATGAACTGGAAAAACCATCGCTCTGACTAGATTGGCCTTTGTTGGCAAAGTAATATCTCTGCTTTTTAATACATTTAATTCATATTTTTTTGGCTTTACTCAATTTCAGCACATGGGATCTTCATTGCCACATGCTGAAGCTGAAACGTCAATACTCTGGCCACCTGATCAAAGGGCTGACTGATTTGAAAAGACCCTGATGCTGGGAAAGACTGAGGGCAGGAGGAGAAGGACAGAGGATGAGATGGTTGGATGGCATCACTGACTCAATGGACATGACTTTAGTTTTTTTGTTTTTGTTTCTGTTGCAACACGCTGGATCTTTAGTTGTGGCATGCAAACGCTTAGTTGCAGCATGTGGGATCTAGTTCCCTGACCAGGGGTTTCACTCAGGTCCCCAGGTTGGAAGAGTGTAGTCTTAGCCACCAGAACACCAGAGAAGTCCTTCTAAGAGTTTCTTAAGGAAAAGAAACTCTGGACCCATCAACAAAATGAAAGGAAAATCTACTGAACAAGAAACATTTGCAAATGAAATAACAAATAAGGGGTTAATATACAAAATATATAAATGCTCATACAACTTAATTTCAAAAAACACAATTGAAAAATGGGCAGAAGACTGGAATAGGTGTTTTTCCAAAGAAAATATACAGATGGCTAACAGGCACTTGAAAAGATGTTCAACATCACTAATCATCACAGAAATGCAAATCAAACTACAAGGAGATATTATCTCACACCTGTCAAAGAGACTATCATCAAAACATCTACAAATAACAAACTTCAGGGAGAATGCAGAGAAAAGGGACTCCTTGTACACTGTTAGTGGGAATGCAAATGGGTATAGCCACTATAGAAAACAGTATGGAAGTTCTTCAAAAAAATTAAAGAGAACTATCATTGTTGTTGTCATTCAGTTGCTAAGTCGTGTCCAGCTCTTTGTGACTCCACAGGCACGCCAGGCTTCCCTGTCCTTCACTATCTCCCTGAGTCTGTTCAAACTCATGTCCATTGAGTCAGTGATGCCAACCAACCACTTCATCCTCCATCATCCCCTTCTCCTCCTGCCCTCAATCTTTTTCAGCATCAAGGTCCTTTCCAATGAACTGGCTCTTCGCATCAGGTGGCCAGAGTACTGGAGTTTCAGCTTCAACATCAGTCCTTCCAAGAATATTCAGAGCTGATTTCCTTTTTGATTGATTAGTTTGATCTCCTTGCTGTCCAAGGGACTCTCAAGAGCTTTCTTCAGGACCATAATTTGAAACCACTAACCCTTCGGCACTCTGATCTGGCAATTCTACTCCTTGATAAATATCTAAGTAAAACAAAAACACTAATTTGAAAACATATGTTAAAGCAGCATTATTTACAATAGCCAAGATATTGAAGCAAACTAAATATCCATCAACAGATGAATAAGTAAGAAAAATGTGGTATGAGTATATATGTGCATATATATATATATGTATGTATGTATACACACACACACACACATACAATGGAATATTACTCAGGCACAAAAAAGAATGAAATTCTTCCATTTGAAAAAACATGGATGGACTTACAGAGTATTATGATTATACTTACTGAAAGAAGTCAGATAGAGAAAGACAATTACTGTATTTTAGTCCTTATATGTGGAATAGAAAAAAGTAAACAAATGAACAACTATAACAAAACAGAAACAAACTCACAGGTATAGAACAAACTAGTGGTTACCAGTGGGGAGAGGGAAGGGCAGAGGGCAAGATAGGGGTAGGGGATTAAGAGATACAAACTACTATGAGTAAAATAAGTAAGCTACAAGCATACGCTCAGCACCATGTGTATCTTTCGGGCGAGCTAAGGAGGCAGCGGGAGGGCGGAGGGATGCTGCGCGAGGCTCCACGGCCAGTTCAGAGGCAGATGGAAGGCTTCAGCGAGGTTCCCCAAAGAGGGTCGTGATTTTACACGGGCCCTGGAGATGGACAGGGCTGTGACAGATGGCAGAGGGGCGGGAACAGCTGGGACCTGCTCATATAAGGGCCGGAAGCCGCCGTGGGTGGCGCTCAGTGGACTCGCTTACATCCACTCACTGCAAATGCAAGCGCCGTTCCTGAGCCGGGAGGCTCTGCTTGCTCCTGTAGGGTCAGGACAAGGTATGGAGAAGGGCAGGTGTTTAAACAAAGGCCCAGCACCGCTTCCGCCCGAGAAAGGGAAGCCGACTAGTCCCTTTGGAGCTGATCTTCACTCTCGCGAGAGGAGTCATTGGGTTGCTTTTCTTAAAGAATTGCAGAGCAGCAAGTGCCACAAGCGTAAGGGAGACCTAGAGAGACGCTCCAGGCTGGAGGAATGCATCCCCTGGAACCCTTGGTGGAGGGTTCTGCAGAGAGGGCGTGGGCAGTGGCCAGAATTGCTCCTGGATTCTGAAAATCGGTAAGGCCAGCCAGTATGGCTAGGGACTCTGGCTGTGGACTGTGGCTGAAAAGAAGCCAAGGAGCCCGGGTAGGAAGTTCATGAGGGAAGAGCGTCTGCGCTGATGACCTGAGCTCAGCAAAGGATGAAGGTCATAGGATAGACTAGTCCAGGCTCCTCCAGATCCACAAGGCTGGTGCAGTGCAGTGTTCTGGAGCACATACCTGGGGACGTGAATAGGAACTAAAGGGACCATCATCTTGGAGCCTAATCAGTATGGGCTGTGGGGCTTCCCTGGTAGCTCAGTGATAAAGAACTCACCTCCCAATGCAGGAGAGGGGAGTTCAGTCCCAGTGATAAAGAACTCACCTCCCAATGCAGGAGAGGTGGGTTCAATCCCTGGGTCAGGAAGAAGCCCTGGAGAAGGAAATGGCAACCCGCTCCAGTACTGTTGCCTTGGAAATCCATGGACAGAGAAGCCTGGTGGGCTACAGTAGTCATGGGGTCGCAAAGCATCAGACACGACTTAGTGACTAAAGCAACAACAACAACAACAATCACTAGGGGATCAACCATTGAGCGTAATCTACAATCCAAGCCAGAGAGGCCCCTCCTCCCCCCACCCCTTCCCAACAGAGAAGCGCCCACCAGACAGCGCAGGACCCCTCCTCCAGGTAATAACTACCTCATTCTCAGCATAGAAGCAGCTATGCTGGGCAACTTGGAGAAAGTGAAGAGTGTTTATCACATTAGTACCAACTGGCCAGAAAACTCCTGCCATTCCACACTGTTTTGTTTACTGTTCAACATGGATTTCAGTGTATGCTGATATTGACATGCACACCAGTATCCATGCCATCTCTTCCATGCGGTGAATTCCTAGCTGAGACTATGGCTGTGTAACATGTAGGTTCATCCCAGAGAGGGGAGCCACCCAGACCACAGAATAATTTTTGATGAGGACATTGATGAGCAAGTACTTGTTAAACATCTTAAAATTTTTTCCTGTAGCAGGTTACATGTAGATTATATTAAATTCATGAGTACAAGCCTTGTCAATTTGTCTCATTTATATTCAATCCTAGATAAAAGTCCCTTTTCTCCATGGTTTCCTGTCACCTATTATTTTTTAATCAGATAATTTAACATCAAACTACACTAGTGTGGAAGAAAGCAGAAGAATGGAAGGGACACTGGGTCATTTTGACTGATCTTCTTAGGTTTTAATCAAGGTGCTGGACAGAGCAACTGGTTACATTCTTTGGAGTCTCAAATTCACTGAGATCAATAACTATACTTGCTCACTAACTCGCCTTATCTCCTATCTGTCTCTCCAGCTGCACCATATTGTGTGATCACAGAGTGAAGGACAGCTTCCTGGACCCTCAGGGGACGGTCCTTGTGGGACTTGTACCTTGAACGTGCTGTCAGAAGGAACTGTGGGGGGGCAGTGACAATGGCCCAGGGCTGCTGACCTGGGGACCCTGTCTCTGGTTTCACTAGAGACACAGGGACAGGCAGCTGCTCCAGGCATGTTTGTGTATATGTAAATATCCATATATTCCCTCTGAACCCTGAGAGCAGTCTGGCCATCTGCCACAAATTCAGTGTATGTCTCATCCATACAGCAGCGTCACAGATGGAGTTGGGGTACCCACTGGGCATCGCTGCCCCAGTCTCAAGCATGCAGACCATCCCAGAGCTGCAGTTCTTAGCCTTTGAGATTTTCCCATCCTATGATTACAAAAAACAGAGAGGACAATTCAAATGAAATGTTGTCCTATTATTCCACTGTTCCTAACGGGCAGGAAAACGCACAAAAGTGAACAGCTGAGCAGAGTCCCCAATAAATTCTATTGTGCCTCATCCTGCCCTCCCCTCACCCCCACCCCAGGCTTCGCTGCCTCATCTCTTCTTTCTTTCCCTGGATTCTCAGCACTGTTGCCTAGATTCCACAGTCACAGAAGCCAAGGCTAAAAAAGATTTTGCATGATTTTCCGCTTCACACAAACCCCAGGGGCAAAATGTTGACAAACTCCAACACTTAGAGCCATAGCAGATTTTCCTGTGGGGGCGTCGGGTCTGAGCAGAGTCACACGTGATCAGTCCTGTCATCTGCTCGGAGAACAGCACTGGGCTTGGCAGGTCCAAGACAGCTGCAGGAACGCTCTCTCCTTCCAAAAGAGCTTTCATCCCTCACCTCAGTTCTCATTTCCTGCTCAGGATTCGATGCCCCGAGTTCATGTATATTTCTAAAGCACTCTCATGGCAAAATCTACCCATCACTAATGCACAGTATGTACCCCAAGCCAAGAAACACTCAGGGAGATGGGTGGAGCAGGAGGAAGGGGAGGGGGGCAGGTCAACTCCACAAAGCTTTCTTCCATCTGTGCCACAGGGTGACCTAAGGAGCTGCCCAGCCCACGGCAGGCCAGCAGGAAGCCAACTTTTCCAGAGATGATGATATTTTGTAACCTCTGTCTTGGAGGCTGGTTTCCTGTGACCCAGTTATATGCCTTTCCTTCCTTCCCCCAGACCAAAATCCATTTCTTGTACTGTTGTTCTGGGGCCCGCCTTGACTGGCTTTGGGCTTCCCTGTGGCTCAGACACTAAAGAGTCTGCCTGCAATGCAAGAGACCCAGGTTCCATCCCTGGATCTGGAGAAGGGACTCCAGTATTCTTGCCTGGGAAATGCCACGGACACAGGAGCCTGGCAGGCTACATACAGTCCATGGGATCCCAAAGCGTTGCACAGGACTGAGCAACTGACACTTTCACTTTTGACTGACTTTACAGGATCAGTGAAGTATCAAGATTTGGTTCCACACCTAGGTAGTACCTTTGATATCTTAACACTGAAAGTATTGTCTAATGACAGAAAAGTAGAGTTTTGAGAGCTGGCCTGTGGAAGAGATATTTCAGAACCCAGATTAGTGATGGTAGATGACCATCAGTTGTTTGGTGGGTTCCTGTGTTTATTCTTGAGCAATAGAACAAAACATATGAAGTTGATTTCCAATCTTCCCATTATATGATCTTTCCATCATAGATAAGTCTCCAGGTGGTGCATCAAATATTCAGACCATAGGGACAAGAAAATATCTCCGGATTTTCCAGTCCATAAGTCTGGCAATGTGGGCATGTGCCGTGCCCAAGGCAAGTCCTTCCTGCTGGACCAGCTGACTCGGGCACCTGTGCCCACTGACTGACCCTGTCCATCCATGGAGAGCTGGTTCACACACAGAACAAACACTTGATCATGAGCTGTCCAACTTCACAACTCTCGGGGTCTGCTCTCTACACCAGTCTGAAAATCAGCTCTGTTAAGAATCTCCATCAGACCTTATCAATCACTTCTCTCAGCATCTCTTTGAGGGATTCTCTAGATACATTTGACTGGGCTGGATTTAATTTAAACACTTGGCTATCTATAGATCCTATCAGGTTAGCTTCGTGAGAATTATGACATGAAGGTCCCAGCTTCTCCAAGGGAGTGTTGAGTCCCAGTGTTCTCAATGTCTTGTTTCCCCAGCTTAAGGAAGGATTTGGGTACGTCTGCTGATCTTTTCCACATGAACTCTGAGCTACCGCCACCTGCTTCATCTCACCAAGCCTTCTTGCCCCCCAGATTTCTCTCTCTGATGAGCAATGGCTTTCAGAGCGGTCTCTCTCCCAAGACCACATACCCACCACTCTCAACATTCCACTTCACTCCAAGAAGCAACTTTCCTGCTCACGTAGAAAAATAAGGCAATTTGAAGGAGCCACATTCCCTTCCTACTGTGTTTTTAAAAAATCATCTTTGACACCTCTAGAGAAGGTTGTCCTAGCCAGCGTCCGCTGGCCTGATTTTTTGATTCGTTGACAGTGGGGCAGAGTGGGAATTACGGGTGCGCAGAGGAGATGGATTTTCAACCCCTTCATTTTCTCGAAAATATTTCCTCTGATCGTGTGAATGGAATTTTAAAAATGATATCTAAAGCACAGCAGGAAAATAATGTAAATCTAGTGCTAGGAAATTCTTCCCTCCAGGCATCATTCAAAAGCCAAACTCATTTGAAAGAAGGTGCAGGGGTTCAGAACAGTTGAGAGGGCACTTGCTCTGCGTGGCCCGATTACATCAAAGAAAGAGAGGCTGGTATGGAGGGGATGAGCTTGGAGACCCTGGGAGCTGGGAGCGTGGAGCCGTGAGTCAGCCCCAGAGACACCCACTGAAATCAGGCATTCAGACTTGTCGAGATGATCATCTGGAGGCGTATGTAGGTGGAGCTCGTGTTGCAGATGCTTTCAGAGTATTTTGTCATGTCATTTGTTCCATTAAGATTTGTTTAAAAGAAGAAAAATAATTCCAGGAAGCTAATGTCAACAGCTAAGAGGATTTTTTTTTAAATACCATCCCTCCCACTTCAAGTGGCATTGCCTACATCAACACTTAGCCATACATCAGGAATGCTTTTGAAAGGAATTATGTGAAAACAGCAGTCAAAAGTTCCTATTATTTCAGGAAGCTTTTCCCCAAACACCTACTTTGATTTCACACTTCTGAACACCAGTAGCCAAGGCCATCCTTTTAAGTGGAAGCCTGTTCTGAAATGGATGAGTGGTGCTGCTGTGAAACAGGAAGCTGGTGAACAGCAAAGCACAGGTGTGACCTGGGACAGTGGCGGCCCTAGTAAGCCGCCCTCGCTCTAGTCGTGTGAAACGTGGGGCTAGCCTGGGTGAAATCCATCTCCAAGGGATGAAGATCTGAATGGTAATAGGTGTTAGAAGTCCCCTCCCAATCGGATGGCTGCAGTAAGACCCCAAAAGCACCAGAGATGAAAATGAGGTTAAGTGAATTCCTAGTCTTTGGGTAACACTTGGATTGCAAAGGACTTCTGTTTTGCTCTGTATGGGTTTTGTTTTGTTTTGTTTTGTTTTCCATTTTCTCACCTAAGACCATAATCTTGTAAACTGTTCCCGCTGCATCAGTGGAAGGCATCAGTGGTCAGGAACGTTGTGTTTGTTTGCTGGATTGGGGAAGCATGAGCCAAGAACTGAGAACAGTAACAAGAGGAGCAGAGACGCAGCTGGCGAACTTGTGAGGCTAGGGACGGACACCTCGCTCTCCGTGATCTTATCAGAGAACACGGAGCGGGATCACCTGCCAGTACTAGGCGAGAACATCCTACCATAGCTGTGGGGCTTCTGTTCCGGCCCAGGGAGGGGTCTCACGCCGGCTCAGGTTTCAGGGCGATTGATCTAACTAGGACGGTCTTTCAAACTAAGGAAAGATTTATATTCCAAATCCAAAAAACCTGGTGCGGTTCTTTCTATTCCGGCCATTTTCTGAACTGCACAGTCCTAGAGCTGTTAGGTCAGGCAGAGCAAGAGGGGATGGAGGGGGACACAGTGGCCCAGAGTGGGCTGAAGATGCCACAGAGGATAAGGAGGATATTTGCACAGAAGGGTCAGTGACTAAGGATAGGAACCCTAGCTGGGTGAGGGGGTAGCTATGCAGAGTTGGCTTCACTGGGGGCTGGATTCACAGACCACCCTAGACTGAGTGATGCTCTACATTGCTACTGGGCTGTAATCTTTTAAAATATCATCATCCTGATCATCAAGCAGAAACTGAGAAAATTTCCAGACAGACTAAAATGGCATGATTACTAAATTCGGGGCATGTTATTGGACTGGATCCCTTTGCTACACAGGATTGGGACAATGAGTAAAACTTGGAATAAAGTCAGAGGATTAGATTATAAAAATGTTTCACTGCAGATGGTGATTGCAGCCATGAAATTAAAAGATGCTTACTCCTTGGAAGAAAAGTTATGACCAACCTAGATAGCATGTTCAAAAGCAGAGACATTACTTTGCTGACTAAGGTCCGTCTAGTCAAGGCTATGGGTTTTCCTGTGGTCATGTATGGACGTGAGAGTTGGACTGTGAAGAAAGCCGAGCACCAAAGAATTGATGCTTTTGAACTGTGGTGTTGGAGAAGATTCTTGAGAGTTCCTTGGACTGCAAGGAGATCCAACCAGTCCATTCTGAAGGAGATCAATCTTGGGATTTCTTTGGAGGGAATGATGCTGAAGCTGAAATTCCAGTACTTTGGCCACCTCATGCGAAGAGTTGACTCATTGGAAAAAGACTCTGATGCTGGGAGGGATTGGGGGCAGGAGAAGAAGGGGACAACCGAGGATGAGATGGCTGGATGGCATCATGAACTCGAGGGACGCAAGTCTGAGTGAAGTCCAGGAGTTGGTGATGGACAGGGAGGCCTGGCATGCTGCGATTCATGGGGTCGCAAAGAGTTGGACACAACTGAGCGACTGAACTGAACTGAACTGACCCTTTTCAATATCCTAATTTTGATGGTTGTCCTGTGCTTAAACAGAAAAACGTTCTTGTTAACAAGAAATATACACTGAAGTACAGAAATGTGAACTATTAAGTTGCCACTTGATCTCAAACAGTTCTGTTAAAATGAATTGCTGTGTTTGTAACTTGAAAACTGAGATTCCTTCAAAAAAATGTTTTAAAAAATCTTATAAGATAGGTAAATTCTGCAAGGATTTTGCATAAATTAATACAGCAGTGCAGCTTTCTGAATAGTGATTCTAAGCCAACAAGCATAACAGAAATGTTTCAAGAATTTTCAAAACACACACACATATAGAGAAGTATCCAGATTTAGCTGCTAATCCAAGCAGAGTGAGCTTTAGAAAGAGATACTGTTACTAAACCACAGAATTGGCCTGTGGTTATGTGCACCTATTAATATAACACAAGTGAAGGTTCAAAAGAAAAGTGAATTAGTGCAAAGAAGCATTTGCTCTCTCTCTAATAATATGATAATATGGTACCCAGATTATCACACAAGACTGATAACTCCTTCCATAATCTATATGATTAATTCTCAAAGTTTAGGTCAGAATAATAGCAGGTACTCAATAAATGGCAGTGAGTATCATTACTGTATGTCAGCAGGGCATTTATCAAGGAAAATATAATTACCCCCTAAGTGGTAAGTGGCTTCTCTGGAGGCTCAGATGGTAAAGAATCTGCCTTCAGTGCAGGAGATCTGAGTTTGACCCCTAGATCAGCAAGATCCCCTGGAGAAGAGAATGGCAACCTAATGTTCTTGCCTGGAGAATCTCCATGGACAGAGGAGCCCGGGGGGCTATGGTCCATGGGGTTGCAAAGAGTCAGACGCAATTGAGTGAGTAGCACACACAAGTGGTAATAACCTGTCTACCTGAGGCTCAAAGAAACTCAAGTTCTTGCTCAAGGTCACACAGCTCGAAATGTCATTAGTGCCATCTCTTCCTGACCCTGGGCGGAGGCCAGACAGCCCAGCCTCCAAGGTACCCTTCACTCTGTTGGACGAGCCCCACATCCTTGGCGGGAAAGACCTAGAAGAAAAATATGAAGGGACTTTGGAAAAGCAACACTTTCTCCTGTCAGAGCACCTTGGAATTGAGCAAAGTCACTTTGCTGTCAAGACACATTGTCACATCTAACCTGGGGAGGAGACTGAGGGTGCAGCTCTCCCCCTCCCCTCTGATGGAATCACAGCGCAGCACCCGGTGGGAGCCTGAGTCCTCCCCACCCGCCAGCCTCCTGCCCCTGGAGGAGACAGGCTTGCCCCACTGCCCATGATGGATGGTGCTACTGCCTCTCTGACTCTCGAAGTCAACCCTCTCACTGCCTCAGCTTCAAAGAAAACGTTATGGGACAGAATCTGAAGCCTGGCACTCACACTTCTCTACCCAAGCCGTTCTAAAGCCTAAACACATCAGCTCTTTATATAATGCCTGAGCAGGGCCCACTAGCTAGGAAAATGGCAATTTTGTCAGACATACTTAGATCTGACATTAAGATCCACTCAAACCTCACATCATCTCTTGCGAACTTCCAAAGGGAAATGCCTACAGATGTTGTCTTTAAGAAATCTGTAAACCGGATACTGCATTTCAGGTCCTATCTTCATGTCCCACGTTGAAAAACAGACAGTTTGCATTAGCCCCAGCCATAGTTTTGGGATCAGCTCAGGTACTGAGGACCCCCAACAAGGAAGCAGGGGAAATAAGTATGGGGACCCTGAAGGCAGTGAGAAATGGGCAGACATGCAAACGATTAAGTGATACAAAATGGACTCAGTTGCAAGAATTACCTTCCAGAGGCGAATGGTTGAGTCCATTCACACATTCAACAAAGATTTATCTAGAGTCTGCTGCTGATCAGGCACTGTTTTTGCCTCTGAGAATACAGAAATGAACACAACAAATAAAATCTGTGTCCCTGTGGAGAATCAATTGCTCAGTCATTCACTCCACACCTACTTATTTGCTCATTCAATATTCAAAGCCCTGGGCTGGCGTGGCTGGTGACTTTCTGGCTCTTCCAGCCCCAGCTTCATCTAGCTACTTAGCTTGATGGCTATGCTGGCCACCCATGATCCTCCCCATCCAGTCTATGAAGAAAAGAATATGGAACTCTTCCTTTCTTTCAACTAAACATACAGAAGTCAGGGGTTGACAATCGTGATTTCTTTTTTTTAAAAAAAATATTTACTTCTTTGGCTTTGTAAGGTCTTAGTTGCAGCATGTGGGATCTAGTTCTTTGAGGAGGGATCAAATCCAGGCCCTCTACATTGGGAGTGTGGAGTCTTAGCCACAGAGCCACCAGGGAAATCCAAGACAATATCGAGATTTCTGTCTTAAAGATGAGCACAGTGATACCAGCTATCTGCTGAGTAAAATTTTTTTTATGAAGAGCAACTACAGAGGAGTTCTACAGAGTCATTAATGAAAATCAGGCACTTTGTACTCTAGCTGGATACTAGCATCATCTAACTGCAAAGCTTTCAATACTCCAGGAAGCAAAACTAAAAGAGGGACCTCCCATCTGCAGTCTGATCAGAGTGAAATCCACCTCCAGTGCGTTCCCAGGGACAATTAACCAGCCAGCCCATATCTTGTCTGGGTGCTGTGAGATAGCTTTCAATGAATTCCACTATTTTTATGGCAAAGACAAACTCCTCAAGCTGTCTGGGATTTATTTCAGGCCCTCCTTATGATGGGAAAGAAAAGCCTCCCTATTTGTACAAGCCGCTGCGTGTTTACAGAGGGATTCTAAACATACTGCCAACTGGATGGCATGGAGCTGGCCTAGTTTTGACAAGAATCTTAATTAGTAACACCAGCAAAAAAAATCCCATTTGGACCAAAAATTTCATGTACCAAAAGTTTTCAACTCAACTCCCCTAAGGCCTACAGATGATTATTTCTGGAATTGTCTAGAGAAGAGAGAGTAAGATAATCCAACACCATATATTTATCTCATTATATCAAAGCAAAAACCTCAGGCAACTCCAAACTCACAGGTTGGAGCATGAGAATGAGTCCATATAAATACTGATGATCAGAACCTGGGGTTCGGTTGAGAGGTCCTTCTATCTCAGAAAGTTTACCGAGAGGCCCCATCTCCTTTCCTGGCCAGGCCACAGGGTCAGTTCCCCAAACTTGGTTAAGGAAGGGCATTTTCAGTTAAAACAATGTATCTGTTTTCTAGGTGGGCATTTCTCAATTATTAATAGGTATGTGAAACTACCAGGGGATCTTATTAAAAATCAAGTTTTCATTCAGGAGGTCTGGGGTGAGACCTGAAAACCCACATTTCTCAGAAGCCCCCATAAAATGCTGATGCTACTGGTCCCTGGATCACCACTTTGAGGGGCAAGGTTCTAGGTGATGACCAAGTGTGAGAACTTGGTGCCACCTTTGCAGAAATGACTACCAACAAGTTGGAGGAGGCATGTGGTGCTGGAGAGCAGAGCCTGGAAGAGGAATGTTCACTGGTTCTTGGACCACTTAACCCAGTGATCCTTAATATTTTTGGCACCAGGTACCCATTTTATGGAAGACAATTTTTCTACAAAGAGTCCAGGGAGGGGATGGTTCAGGTGGTAATGCCAGTGATAGAGCGCATTGGGGAGCAGTAGATGCAGCTTCACTTGCTCGCCCACCACGTACCTCCTGCTGTGCAGTCTGGTTCTTAACATGCCATGGAAAAAGTACCAGGTCCACAGCCTGGGGGTCCAGGATCCCTGATAACCCCTATATATCCCAGTCCAGCCTTTCATGAGAGATGTTCCTCAGTAACAAACCACCTAATGCCCAGCAAGATCCTTTCAATGCTTTTCCACACACCCATCCAGGGATGCTCAAATCTTATGCTACTGGAACGTGGAGAATTCCACTGGTGATGTAGCTTTACCATTTAGGGTCTTACTTTGGGAACTTCGTTCCTTAGTATAAACTGACCGACTGGCTTCCTCCCCATCTGAGCGGATCTTTTTTGAAGACCTTTGGTTTATTCTTTGCTCATCAAGTCAAGTGCATTGGTCCTCCCTTGGATATGCAGCAAAGCTAGATCACTACACAGGTTTTAGATTCTCACTTTTCTGTACTCTGTGGTGGTAACTGACAGTTTGAGGACTGGCAGTCTTTCTGGGGACCACACTTTCAGTAGCACAGCTTTGAAGCATGCACTTTAGGCAGAAGGAAAGTCATCCCATATGGGTTGTCTGAGATACAAGAAAGAAGACAGCCAAGAAAGTGACTGATCTTGTTGAGGACGCACTGGTAAGGAATCTGAATGTCAAGTTTTACATGGGAGCAATTTCACATTTCTTTTTAAATTAAGTGAAGCTGAGTTCTCTGTGGTGGCTCATTAAAGCAGTTTTGCAACCCAGCTTTCGATATGTGGCAGGAAAGAGTGAATCTCACTGCAGACAGAGAGACTTTCCTCCTCTTTACAAAATCACATACATTGTATACTGCACAGTCTTTTAAGGATTATCACCGCTCCCTGATGATACAGGTAATTGTGAAAAAGCACTTGAGAAAATTGCTCCAGAAAAATCTACTAAAACAAATTTTTAAATCAACTATATTTTCTCTCTCATATTATCACAAATAACAAGCTAAAACAAATTATGGCTGGGTGATTTAAGTTACGGAGTTCTCAAGTCAGAGTGCCGGTTGGGACCCGGCAATATCAGAAGTGTTTCTCTTTTGATTGGTTTAATAAATAATAATGTCACAGCATAAAAGAAACATTTACAACCCAAGTCTAGTATTCTTCAAAATAATGAGAGCTTAATAATAAGATTCCGATTGCTGACTACTGAGGAGTTTATTCTACCAACTAAATCAGAAACTGGTATTCCATTATTTTATGTCTTTTATATGAACACTCAAAATATATATTCGGATCTCATCTTTATCTTTCCCAGTCTCAAACAATTAATTAATTAATTCCCTTTGTCTTCACATACCATAGTATAAACTGACCGACTGGCTTCCTCCCCATCTGAGCGGATCTTTTTTGAAGACCTTTGGTTTATTCTTTGCTCATCAAGTCAAGTGCATTGGTCCTCCCTTGGATATGCAGCAAAGCTAGATCACTACACAGGTTTTAGATTCTCACTTTTCTGTACTCTGTGGTGGTAACTGACAGTTTGAGGACTGGCAGTCTTTCTGGGGACCACACTTTCAGTAGCACAGCTTTGAAGCATGCACTTTAGGCAGAAGGAAAGTCATCCCATATGGGTTGTCTGAGATACAAGAAAGAAGACAGCCAAGAAAGTGACTGATCTTGTTGAGGACGCACTGGTAAGGAATCTGAATGTCAAGTTTTACATGGGAGCAATTTCACATTTCTTTTTAAATTAAGTGAAGCTGAGTTCTCTGTGGTGGCTCATTAAAGCAGTTTTGCAACCCAGCTTTCGATATGTGGCAGGAAAGAGTGAATCTCACTGCAGACAGAGAGACTTTTCCTCCTCTTTACAAAATCACATACATTGTATACTGCACAGTCTTTTAAGGATTATCACCGCTCCCTGATGATACAGGTAATTGTGAAAAAGCACTTGAGAAAATTGCTCCAGAAAAATCTACTAAAACAAATTTTTAAATCAACTATATTTTCTCTCTCATATTATCACAAATAACAAGCTAAAACAAATTATGGCTGGGTGATTTAAGTTACGGAGTTCTCAAGTCAGAGTGCCGGTTGGGACCCGGCAATATCAGAAGTGTTTCTCTTTTGATTGGTTTAATAAATAATAATGTCACAGCATAAAAGAAACATTTACAACCCAAGTCTAGTATTCTTCAAAATAATGAGAGCTTAATAATAAGATTCCGATTGCTGACTACTGAGGAGTTTATCCTACCAACTAAATCAGAAACTGGTATTCCATTATTTTATGTCTTTTATATGAACACTCAAAATATATATTCGGATCTCATCTTTATCTTTCCCAGTCTCAAACAATTAATTAATTAATTCCCTTTGTCTTCACATACCACTTCTTGTTCAGTCGTTAAACTGTGTCCAACTCTTTGCGACCCTATGGACTGCAGCACACCAGGCTTCCCTGTCCTTCACTATCTCCCGGAGCTTGCTCAGACTCATGTCCATTGAGTCGGTGACGCCATCCAACCATCTCGTCCTCTGTCGTCCCCTTCTCCTCTTGCCCTCATCACCACTTCTGCTCCCCACTAAATGTGATTCAACTGTGTTTAATGTGTATGTAATCTTACAAAATAAATAGTCTTCTAAAATGCATATTGTTTGTCACATGGATATCTTCATTACACGCAAATACACGCAGATAGTGTTGTCTTATATTTTTTAACAATCTGCATGGCTTCTTATTTCATTGACTCATAGATTCACAGAAGTTAAATTGACCTTTGAAGTCAAATTCAGCCTTCCTCCCAAGATCATCAACAGGACAAGGGGCTGGATGTCCAGGTTGGCTCAAATACTCTCAGTAACAGGAGCCTCAGCCTTTGTCAGGGGGGCCAATTTCATGGCGATGGTCAAATTCCTTCTCCTCACTAACACTCACACCTAAATGCCACCCTTTATAAGGTCTCTGTACCAGGACCCACAGTGGCACCATCATGACATAGTGGATGCCTCACCAGGTACCACTCTACCATCTCGTTCCCCAGGCGCAGACTTAGGAACTGGGTTTTTAAAGACCTGCTCCCTGACTTCTGATAACGTTGCTTCCCTCAGGTCGTTTCCTATTTAGATCCTTCCTCCTTCCCTCTGTTTCCACTGCACCACAATGCCAGGGCTCTCTCCGCCCCTTACACACCAGTCTGTCCCTCCCTGGTGCCTCCCTTGCACACCTGCGTTACAACAGGCACCCATCTGGCTCCCATGTTCACTTTGCTGGTTCCTGCACCCGTGGATGTGTTCACACCACTCTTTTCTCCTGACACATTTCTCTCTCTCTCTTCTAAGACCCAGGGTAACTTCCAGTTTCTCGCCAAGAGTTGGAGTCCTTCAGTTCAGTTCAGTCGCTCAGTCGTGTCCGACTCTTTG
>SJYC01084469.1:0-31584 GCA_006408675.1 Madoqua kirkii | reverse complement strand
CCTGTGGCCACTGCTGAGTTTTCCAAATTTGCTGGCATATTGAGTGCAGCACTTTCACAGCATCATCTTTCAGGATTTGAAATAGCTCAACTGCAATTTCATCACCTCCACTAGCTTTGTTCATATATGCTTAATATTCAACAAAAGATGGATGGACGACTAGATGGATGGAAGGACAGGTGGTAAATGGATAAATGGATGGACGGATAGACAGATGGATTGATGGATGGACAGGTAGATGGATGGATGGATGGATAAATGGATGGATGGATGGGTGATTGGATGGATGGATGGATACAGCCCACCTCCCATGTATTAGCATGCAGGAGGCACAGTAATGACCTACCCTTACAGCCGATGTAAGCTTCCAAGTTACACATAAAATGGCCTCATCACGCTTGATCCTGCAGCATTTGAGGTTATAATTCCTCACGACCTGGAGTAAGCTTCTGAACTCTACTCTTGAAACTTTCCCAATAGCCACAGTGCCCCCAGGCCAGCATCTCAGACCCCATGCTCCCTCCATGTCAGGCATCATGAGATTCAGTCCAACACAGAGCCTGTTGTGATGTCAAGAATTTTTTTAGGCCTTTCCAAATCGAACTTTACCTGGAAATGTTCTATTTTGTCATGGCATTGAGTGGAGAAAAATGGAATAAATTGTTCCAGTCCAATACCTTCTTTTTTTCTAATAAACCCCAATTTCCCAAATTATAATTAAAAGAAAAATATTAGAGCACAAACAGCATTATAATTTTGAATTGCTGTGTTCGGTGGAGTTTCCTCTCTAAATCCACATCAATAGGTAATTTAACAAAAGGCGAAATCGCAATGGGAGTTCAACAGATGAAATTAACACAGCACACAGCTCCGGACTGAAATATTTCTTTGCCCATGTAATTGCTTGCAGCCACCCTTGTGTAAAAGCCCCCATCAGATTACAGGATTTGTTGTATGTAAATTGAAGACTAAATGGTTGGTAGCACCTTTCAGCTCTGCGATGCTGGAAATGAGTTTTTTAATAGGAAATTAGATTAGTAATATTTTAGTCAACAAAAATGTAGGAAAATTCTGCATAAAGATGAGAAAATCATTCATGCAAAGAGACTTTAGACTCAAGCACGAACAATTGTTGAAATTTGTGAATGGCTATTCACAAAAGAATTTCTCCACATTTCTCCTGGCCAAAGTCCAGGGCAGAAAAAAATGATTTTCTTTATACCTTTATCACAAGAGTCCACCACAATGAGTATTCTAGGTAACGATAGTGGAGTCCCTTCCTCCAACTCCCAGCGTTTTGTGTGTAACCTGGGAGCTTAAATCAGCTGCAAGTTTAGGTAATTACTGTGCCTCCTGCATGCTAATACAGGCAATAGGGGCTGCATCCTAAGAACACTGGCTCTTGGGCCCTGGAAGGCTGGAGATGGGAACTCATGGAGAGGGGGAGGGTGTCCTGGGGAGGGAGGTGAAATCTGGTGTCTGGTTCTTTGTTCCAGGAAATGGACCTGGCTGTGTTCTAGGAACCAGGGTGAGCCACCTGTTGTTCTAGGCCAGAAGAAAAAGGAAATCTGATACCTAGGTCTTGCTCTAAACCCAGGAAACTTGGAAGCCAGGACAGGACACGCTGTCCTGGTAAGTGGGAGAGACCCAGACAGAGAGAACCGTACTTAGGAGCTGGTCACTGAGCTCCCGAGAGGCAGGTTGAGGGTGAGCAGATGCTGGCAGCATCCCTTCCCCACATGCTGGACTGATGGGGCCCTCGGCTCCTGGCCACATGGGCCCCTCCGGAACGCAACTTGTCTTATCACAGGGAACATAAGAGGAAAGTCAGAGAGGGAAAGTGCCAGCAGACTGAGGTCACCGTGTGTTATAACCTAGTCATGGAAAAGCCCACCACTTTTGCTGTAATTGACGCACTAGAAACATGTCACCGGGGCAGCCCGCATATGTGCGGGGTTGGGGGGCACACTTCACGCAGAGGGAGAATAGCAGGAGGTAGGGATCCTGGGGAGCCACTGTAGAGGCGGCTGAGAACGGGTCCCTTCCCTAAGTTGAACAATTCCTCCCTTCTGAACGGCATCTGAGAAGAGAGAGTGGCTCTGAAACAAGGGATGCTGCTCCAGCGAGGGCATTTCCTTCCTCGACTCCGCCCCTCCCTCAACGACGGAGTGGTGGTCGGCGCTGCGCTGGTCATTGAGCAGCCAGTCCTGCCTGTGTGCTGGGCAAGCTACTCAGCCTCCTGCAGTGCTTCTTCCTCTGTGATCGGAATATAAGGAGAGCCTTGCAGGGACTCCAGGAATGAATGAGTTGGCGTCTACGTAATACTTGATGCGTAAGGAGCACTCAGTCACTTTCTTTTCCTCACTCCGTGTTTTGAGCTATTTCTTGTCCCTCTGACCAAAAGCATCCCCCATCCTGTCTTCTCCCCTGAAACTTCTGACTCTTCTCTGGAGCCCTCTGAGGTCCCTTCTCTGCTCCCCCACATCTTGGAACCTACACCTCTTACTACTTGTCCTACCACATATGGACTTGGGAATTTGATCAATTTAAAACTTGAATGGATATGACCTATTACTTTGGGGCAAGCGTTCCCTAATTTCATGTTGGAAATGATGTCTCCTAAACAGCGAGCTGTTTGAAGGGAGAAGCTGTGCCCAATATATCACCTTGTATATTCTTTTTCAGATTCTTTTATGTTATTACAAGAAATTGAGAAGAGTTTCCTGTGCTATACAGTAAGTTCTTGCTGGTTATCTAGTTTACATATTGTAGTGTCTATATGTTAATCCCAAACTCCTAATTTATTCCTTCTCCTCCTTTCCCCTTTAGTAACCATAAGTTTGTTTTCTGTGTCTGCAAGTTGATTTCTATTCTGTAAATAAGTCCCTTTGTATCATTTTTTTTTAGATTCCACATATAAATGATATTATGTGATAGTTGTCTTTGTCTGGCTTACTTCATTTAGGATGATAATCTTTAGGCCCATCCATGTTGCTGCAAATGACATTTCATCCTTTATTTTACACACACACACACACACACACACACACATATATACTCAGCCAATGTATATTCTTTTAAGAAAATATCTGGGGCTTCCCTTATGGTCCCCCCTCCCACTGCAAGTGGGCACAGGTTTTATCCCTGGTTGCAGACAATTTTGCATGCCATGTGGCACAGCCAAAAAGGAAAAAGAAAAAAATATCTGGCATAGGGTGCAGCCCACAGCACCTGCTGGACTGATTTGAACTAGTTCTCCTCCCTCCATCAGAGTGAAATGGATTCCATCATATTGCCTTTCTGCACTGCTGTCAGGCAGGGAATTACAGGATTGACGAGCTGACAGTTTCCCAAAGAGTCTGGACTTGCTTTAAGTTAATCAATGAATCCAAAACGTGGCAAGGATGCTTCCAGGAGAGAAGGCCCACTGAGAAAACACAGAAACACAGAATATGGGCTTTGCCCCAGGGAAGCTGACAGACCAGGGAGACCAGTAAGAGATGTGAGCACAAAGAAACATAACGAACAATGAGAAGCCAAGCGGGAGGAGTGCTCGGTGGGTGGTGTCTGCAATCTAAGAGCTGTATGTGGAGGGGAATCACGGAGCAGCTGGGCAGAGTTTTAAAAGAAGGAGACAGAAATCGAGTTGGATGTTGAAAGATGAGCAGGATCCAGGCGGGCAGAATGCTTGGTGGCAAGGGCAGGGCTGAGGCAGACCTTTCGGTCTGGGAATGTCATGGACCCAAATCAGACAAGGAAGGTGGGATGCTGTTTGACCGGAGGGAAAGTTAGAGATGCAACCTAGAGGAGAAAGGGTCAGAAAGGTGCATCTGGGCCACAGAAAGCCTTGAAGTCAAGCTAAGAAATTGGACGTATTATCACAGAACATGAGGCTCCATGGGTCCCTTAAGCTGCAGTGACTTGATAATGTTGATTAAGGAAGGTTGGTCTAGCCTCAGGATATAACCCCAACCATATGCTCCCAGTGCAGATGGCACCACATAATCTAGCAAGTCACCCTCTGGCCATGGGACAGCCTGGTCCTGACCACCAGGGACTATCCCCTGCACTCCTCGCCCTGGTATGTCCGCCTGCACTGGACGCTCCTCACTCACTGTTGAATATTCCTTCTACAGGCTTCCATGTTCTCAGATGGGCCATTCTTACTGCAAGAGAAAGAAAACAAAAGCAAGAGGGAACCGTCTGAGAATTATGGCAACAGCTGTGCAAGCTGAGTAATGGACAAATATTCTCTTACCTGAGACTGAGCAGAATTAGAAAAAAGAATGAACAGACTTAATGGGTTTCTTTAGTGTGTCCCTTCCCAAGACAGTATCCAAGTGTTCCCTGCAGTAGAAAATTACTCTAAAACACAACTACCTCCCAAGAAACCAGATCATCATAATCATTTAAGGAACTTAAGCAGAATAATAAGCTTCGAAAACAAATTATGGAGTTATTTAAATGACTACCCTATCAACATGTTAGGAAATTCCCTCTGAAGCATAACAGACCCCAAAAGGAGTTACACAGCCTGATGATCCCCCTGCCCTCAGGAAGCAAGGGTCTGTCACTTGCCAGCAGGCTGGGCAAGTGAACTGGCTCTTTTGGGAACAGGAGTGGGGTGGCCTCTGCTCCTGGGGTTACTGTTGAATCCTTAACACTGGGCAGATTGTTGAGGGTTCCAGCCGGGATGCACAAGCTCTGAGCATGTGATGAATCGGAGCCTGAAGTTACTTGGTGGCAAGGGCAGGGCTGAGGCAGACCTTTCGGTCTGGGAATGTCATGGACCCAAATCAGACAAGGAAGGTGGGATGCTGTTTGACCGGAGGTAAAGTTAGAGATGCAACCTAGAGGAGAAAGGGTCAGAAAGGTGCATCTGGGCCACAGAAAGCCTTGAAGTCAAGCTAAGAAATTGGACGTATTATCACAGAACATGAGGCTCCATGGGTCCCTTAAGCTGCAGTGACTTGATAATGTTGATTAAGGAAGGTTGGTCTAGCCTCAGGATATAACCCCAACCGTATGCTCCCAGTGCAGATGGCACCACATAATCTAGCAAGTCACCCTCTGGCCATGGGACAGCCTGGTCCTGACCACCAGGGACTATCCCCTGCACTCCTCGCCCTGGTATGTCCGCCTGCACTGGACGCTCCTCACTCACTGTTGAATATTCCTTCTACAGGCTTCCATGTTCTCAGATGGGCCATTCTTACTGCAAGAGAAAGAAAACAAAAGCAAGAGGGAACCGTCTGAGAATTATGGCAACAGCTGTGCAAGCTGAGTAATGGACAAATATTCTCTTACCTGAGACTGAGCAGAATTAGAAAAAAGAATGAACAGACTTAATGGGTTTCTTTAGTGTGTCCCTTCCCAAGACAGTATCCAAGTGTTCCCTGCAGTAGAAAATTACTCTAAAACACAACTACCTCCCAAGAAACCAGATCATCATAATCATTTAAGGAACTTAAGCAGAATAATAAGCTTCGAAAACAAATTATGGAGTTATTTAAATGACTACCCTATCAACATGTTAGGAAATTCCCTCTGAAGCATAACAGACCCCAAAAGGAGTTACACAGCCTGATGATCCCCCTGCCCTCAGGAAGCAAGGGTCTGTCACTTGCCAGCATGCTGGACAAGTGAACTGGCTCTTTTGGGAACAGGAGTGGGGTGGCCTCTGCTCCTGGGGTTACTGTGAATCCTTAACACTGGGCAGATTGTTGAGGGTTCCAGCCGGGATGCACAAGCTCTGAGCATGTGATGAATCGGAGCCTGAAGTTTCCAACAGTCAGTTTCTATAAAACCCATCTGCTGGAGGGGAGGAGGAATTAGGAGAGGGATCAGTGGGTGGAGGATGAAGAGCTCAGTGACTGTCTAAGGTCCAGTTTACTGAACGTCCCTGAAAACTCCTTTTTGAGCTGCATGGATAGAAGGGGACTGCTAGGAAAAACTGAAGGAGACATCCTTACAGAGGAATCTGTAAAGAAAAACAGCATTTGTTGGGGGCAGGGGGCACTTAGGTTTTAATCATGGACTAAGCAGTTGCATTATTGATGAATCCTCTTAACAGCTCTGGGAGATAGGTACTGAAGTGAGGTACCGTCCCCATTTCACAGATGGGAACACTGAGGCTTCCAGAGGTTAAAATGGAAGATTATCCAATAAGTGGCAAAGCTAGGATCTGAACCCAGGCCAGTTGACTTAAGCCCCTCCCATATAATATTGCACAAAATTGTGTCACAAGCAAGGGTGGGGACAATACTATGCAGAACAGGAGGCGATGGGGGGAACAATGAGCTCCATTGATGGGTGGAAGGTCCTCAGAGACCAGGGCCTCAGGCACAGGCACTGCTGAGTCCATCGAGGGCACCACCATCAGAGGGAGTGGCTGCTTGGGCCTACAGACAGGAGCAAAGCAGAGTGAAGACCATGGACAAGATGGAGGTTCCAGGGATACTGTGGCTGAGTGTCCTCTGAGTGTTTATGGCAGTGGAAGGGGTGAGCAAGAAGGAGACAAAGAAGAGAAGAGAACGGGGCCCAGTATAAATCCCAGAGGAATAGCGACATTTCAGGGATGAAGACGGGAGTCAATAGTCCAGTATTCCAATTGCCCCACTGCATGTGGAATCTTCCCAACCCAGGGATCAAACCTGAGTCTCTGCCACTGGCAGGCAGACTCTTTACCACTGAGTGCCCAGCGAGCCCCTCCGTAGGAATACTCCCTAACAGTCACTCAAGAGTCTAGGGGTATTTGCCTTCTTTAAGTTTTTCTACTTCAACTGTATTTATATCTCTTTCCTTTTTTTGATATAGTATTTTTTATGTGGAGCATTTTTAAAGTCTTTATTGACTTTGTCATAATGTTGCTTCTGTTGTTTATGTTCTGGTTTGTAGGCCGTGAAGCCTGTGGGATCTCAGTTCCTCAACCAGCAATCAAACCTGCACCCCCTGCATTGGGAGGCGATGTCTTAACCACTGGACCACCAGGAGAGTCCCGCCATCTCTTTTCTCGCCCCGCGCTCTGCCTCTTTCTGTCTCTCTGTCACTGTAGCAGAAAGACTACACACTTGCCATAAGTGCAAAGAAGGAAATCAGATGGATGCTACCATCAAACCTTAAAGTCCTTTAAATAAAGTTTCAGGCAAAGCATTCACTCAACAAACATTTATTGAATGTCTACTATACAAAAGAAGCCAGGTTAATTTTATGGTCAATTAATTTTGCCAAGTTAACCTATCAGAGGTGATGGATGCAGTGTCCTGGGTGCCATCTGGGGACAGCAAATGTGATCCAAGGCTGGAGCATGTTTGAAGAGATGCAGCTGAGCAGCTTGGTCAAATCAAAGGACAGTGGAGGATGAGCCCAGAAAGAAGGACTTGCATAGGGGAGATGTGAACCAAAGCCAGAAATAAGCCTGAAATATATCACTGGGATTAAACAAGTCCCTGAGGTTATGGGGTGAAAAGATCATTTGGTGATTTAAGCATCTGTATCGGCTCTCAGGGACTTCCCTGGTGGCTCAGTTGGTAAAGAATCTACCCTCAGTGCAGGAGACTCAAATTCTGTCCCTGCGTTGGGAAGATCCCCTGGAGGAGGGCATGGCAACCCTCTCCAGTATTCTTGTCTGAAGAAACCCATGGACAGAGAAGCCTGGCGGGCTACAGTCCATAGAATCACATAGAGTTGGATAGGACTGAAGCGACTTAGCACACATGCATGCATCGGGGCCTCGGAGCTTACCTGAAATCCAGGATTCAGGTGCACCTCTGGGGTCTCCAAGGGCTTCCTCTGTTTCTGAAACAATGAACTGAAGTCTCATCTGGATTTGAATGGACCCGAGGCCTGCAGCCTGCAGATGGATCACTCTGCATGGTGTTGCGATATCTTACCTTCAGATTCACCAAAACGGGATTGAACATGCATGTCCCTAAAAATCTTACTATTTGTGGGTTTTTTTTCTTTAATCCAACTGATGGTCCTATTTTCATAGGAAAAGCCATAGATCTTTGCAAAGAAAGGTTTATAAAGAAAATGGATAGAGCTTGCCTGGTGGCTCAGTGGTAAAGAATGCGTCTGTCAATGCAGGAGACATGGGTTCAGTGCCTGATCCAGGAAAATCCCACAGGCCATGGAGCAGCTAAGTCTGTGCAGGCTGTGCTCTAGAGCCTGCGAAGCATGACTACTGAAGCCTGCAGGCCCGAGAGTCTGTGCTCTGCAACAAGAGAAGCCTCCTAAACAAGGAGACCGTGTGCTGCAGCTAGAGAACAACCCCCTTTCGCTGCCACTAGAGAAAGTCTGTATAACAGCAATCAGGACCCAGAGCAGCCGAAAAGAAAATAAACAAATTAAAATTTTTTAAAGAGATGGGTAAAGAGAAGATGCACGATGATTGAGTCAGAAAGACACAGCATCTGAAAGGGAAAAGGAAGACTGTCAGATCCATTAAAGTTACATGGTGGCAACAATCGGGATGGACATGCTGGCAGCAGACACTCCTTAATGTAGAGGTTTCTTTAATGCAGACTATTAACCATGCTGACCACCTTAGGCTTGTGCTTGCCTTGGTAAGAAACTTTTAATCAGAGAGAGTAGCATTTCCTGCCCTGCAAGGGTGATCAATACTCCCACTCATGCCAAGAGCCCATCTGCCAAAGCCAGCATTTTTGCCAGTCGCTCCAAGTTTCAAAAGGAAAGTTGGCACTCCTGAGCAGAGCATGAATCTTTGACAGTCTCCTAATGGCCAATATTATTAAATAGTAATCAGACGGCTCTAGACTTCTCTGCATCTCGCCATCTCAGGATTTGAAGGCCTGCCTATGTGCCAAGCACCTGCTCCTCATCCCAGCTCCTTCATCCCCCCAAGGATGAGCTGGAAAACTTGCACCTCAACTTTTCAGTATGTTATCTGACTTCTCTGTGTCTCTGGCTTGCCCTCAGTTTGAGTTCTAGCAAAAAAAATAAAAAATTGTCATTGTTTGAACTCATTCTGGAAAAGCTGTGATTTGGGTCATAAATGAGAAGGGAGGTCCTAGGGAGGTCCTCACCCTGTAGAGAATGGCCAGTGCTCTTCCCCCACTAGAACTGGACTCTCCATCCTGAAGATCAACCTGTGGCTAAGTGACAGCTCTTACTTGTAGCATTTGTAAAAGCAAAGCTTTTCAACAATGTTTTTTTCTTACTAAACTCTAAAATCTGTTGATAAAAGCCAGTCAGAAAAGACCAGGCCAAGAGTTCATCATGGTAAGAGATATAAACTTGTTCCAGGTACTGAATCGATGATTAAGAAAACAGGCAAATGGTATGTAAGGCTTTTGCTGCTGAACCAAACTGAGGGTTTAAAAAACTTCTCAGGCTCCACTTTACTGCACCCAGCTTTTTTTTTTTAAGGAAAAAATAAAACTCTTCCAAACCCCTAAACCAACTCATTGGAAAAACACCCTGATGCTGGGATAGATTGAGGGCAGGAGGAGAAGGGGACAACAGAGGATGAAGTAGCCAGATAGCATCACCAACTCAATGGACATGGGTTTGAGCAAACTCTGGGAGAATGTGAAGGACTGGGAAGCCTGGTGTGCTGCAGTTCTTTGGGTCTCAAAGAACTGAACTTGGCTTAGTGACTGAAAAACAAGCCTCTCTCACGTGTGCTCAGTGGAAAATAGTTTCTCTTAATTTTTTTAGCTGAATAGTGAAGTCACTCAGTCGTGTCCAGCTCTTTGCAACCCTGGGGACTATATATAGCCTACCAGGCTTCTCTGTCCATGGGATTCTCCAGGCAAGAATACTGGAGTCGGTTACCATTTCCTTCTCCAGGGGATCTTCCCAACCCAGGGATTGAACCCAGGTTTCCCACATTGAAAGCAGATGCTTTAACCTCTGAGCCACCAGGAAAGCCCTTTTTAGCTTAAGTCACTGGTAAATACCAATGAATTCTCACAGAGCACGCAGATTTGAAGAGAAATCAAAATAATTTTGGAGAAGGCAATGGCAACCCACTCCAGTACTCTTGCCTGGAAAATCCCATGGACGGAGGAGCCTGGTGGGCTGCCATCTCTGGGGTCACACAGAATCGGACACAACTGAAGCGACTTAGCAGCAGCAGTAGCAGCAAAATTAAGTTGATCAATGTTACTTACCCAGAGAACATGGGATGGTTACTAGTTAGGAAGTTGAGCCAAGAGAAATTGGAACATTTCAAAGACTTTAAATTGGCAATAACTTGAGGACCTGTGAGGGGAGCTGTTTCAGGTACAGTGGCTCTAAGACTCCACTATTCTCAGTCTATATATAAGTAAGAAAACCCAAGTTTTGTCAAAAGTCACCCAGTTTGAGACTTCTTCTTTTTGTGGTCTTCTTGTAACACATTATGGAACAGTAAGAACCTTAGGGAAATAAAAGGAACTGATTAAGCAGTGGCATATTTATATTATTACACATCAATAATATTTCTGATTTTGATTATTACTCTTCATACTAAGTGGTGTAGTAAAATATATCAGCAGTTTTCACGTTAAAGCTTTCATGATCTGCATGGAGTGACTTCCTGAGTAAAAGTTAACCTCCTACACATACAGGCTACATTTAAAGCTCATTTATTGAACTTCTGAGGGCTTCCCTGATAGCTCAGTTGGTAAAGAATCAGCCTGTAATGCAGGAGGCCCCGGTTTGATTCCTGCATCTGGAAGGTCCGCTGGGGAACAGATAGACTACCCACTCCAGTATTCCTGGGCTTCATTTGTGGCTCAGCTGGCAGAGAATCCGCTTGCAATGCAGGAGACATGGGTTCAATCCCTGGGTTGGAAAGATCCCCTGGAGAAGGGAAAGGTTACCCACTCCAGTATTCTGGCTTGGAGAATTCCACGAACTGTATAGTCCATGGGGTCGCAAAGAGTCAGGTACGACTGAGCGACTTTCACTGTTGGACTTTTGAGATATTATTGCACCTCTGCTCAGTTGCGATGCCCGTCTGCTCGCCCTGAAAGAGCAGACCTCTGGCTTCCTTTGCTTCTCTGTTTCCTAATCTTCCTTCATTTCCCTCATGCCCGCATCACCCGCTGACTATTATCAGATTCCTCCTTAGAATAAGACCTGTGTTACTCACTGGAGTGTTTCTAGCATCTAACCCAACATTCAGTGCACAGTAGGAGCTATAAACGAATGAGTGAGTGAGTGAAGGGAGGAATAAGTGGTTTTTCCCAAACTGACTCCACATTACACACTGTGCATTTCAGACCCTATTCAGTGGCACCTTCTTTAGAAATCAATATTGGCCTCTTCATGGGCTTACAATTACTTGGAATAGATCACACATACAGGATATCCGTGACTTTCAATTAATCCAGAGGGACCCCTAAAAGGACTTAAGATGAGCAGCAGAAGATACTCGTAGAGTGTATGAAGCAGCCAATCAGAAATTAGAAGTCCCTGGTGAGCCATCCCTTAACGAACAGAGAGAGCATTTCCTGGCTTACGGGAAGGAGAGCGGAGCCCGGGGAAGTGCCTCATACAGCTGGATTAGTTATTGGAAACTCGTTTCCTTGGGCCAGCCAGTCCTTCCAGACGCTGAGTCTGTGGCTGTCTGCGTCTCTCCTTCAGGGGCACAGATCAGGGGAAGGGAATGGGCCCTGTAGCATCAGCTGCTGGCTTCCGCCTCACAACCCCACAGTCCATTTAAAGGAGCAGAGGATGGGCACAGCTGTGCGGTGAAGCACCAGACAAACCCCAGAAAGCCTCCTGGAAGAGGTGTCCCATCCTTCTGAGCCACCCAACCCTGCTCATTGCCTGGAAAGACACCCAGTAACTGCTTGTGTCTTTCCAGACTCTTGACTGTGTTCGATTAGGATCTTGAGTGAAATAAGCTGGGAATGTCTTCAGAGCTAAAAGTTCCTTTCTATGCATAATTAATATTCCACCTCTTTGGAGATAAATTTTATCTATCCAACTCTGTAAATGGATCGTTTCCCCTTGGCTATTAGTATGTCGTCTCTTTACCAAAAATACAATAAAACACAAAGAAAAATGATAGGTAAAGAAGAACGCCTCGCTAAAAATGATTTACATTTTTCTTCCAACGTGAAACGCTTAAGAATGTTTTTAATGCCTGTCCAGCTTGAAACCCGCTGCAAATGTCTTACAACATTTTGTTACAGGCTTTACCCATCTGTGCTGAAAACAGCTGATGATTTAATGCAAATTGTTATTGTGTTTTTGCACAGTCTCCCAGAGATCTTTTCTATTTTGTATTAGCATTTGGGGGTCTCCTTTTGCATCTGCTTCAGAAACTTGCCTGCTAGGGTTGGCTTTCTGTTGAGGCCACTCTCTTCGAATGCATACTGCTTTCCCCATGGTGCAGACCCTACTCATTTTTTTTTTTTTCCCTGTCTTTAATCTCAAAGGACTTTCTTTTCTCAGCATTAAAACCTGGCTGAGAAATGCATACTTTCAGGTCTAAGAGGTTTAAATAGTGAAATGATGGATCCAAAGCATGGAACAGTAGTTTCCAACAAGGGAAACTTGTGGGGTCTGCAGGTCACATGAAGGCTTGGCTGGTCATCTATTTTAAAAGGGATCTGGGGGCTAAACTGTTATAGAACCATTATATTTATCTCACACTATGTGTATAATATATGTACATATGTAATTTTCAAGTGTATGCAAATACTATTATGATTAATAAAATTTGAGACTGTTAATTCTCTCCTACTGCATACTATTGTGTTTGTTTTGCCAATCGATGAATTACAGTCAAGTAAGGAATTTTAAATTGATTCAAAACAAAAACCTTCCTTTTGCTAAAACCCTCATAACCCCACAGGCTCAGGACAATGGGTCCCACCTTCTAAGCGGGCAGTTCTCCAACCAGGAAGTTACAAACTCTCCCGGTTTCCTCATGTGTAAAATCAGACTCTCGTTGCTCTAACATGCTTCACAGGGTTTGGGGATGCAAAAGAAGCCAACGCTGTACAGATTGTAAAGCCCTGCACGCTTAAGTCCACCGAGGAATGTGGGAGCCAGGGGCCTCCCTGCGCTGTGACGGCCACTTCAGATTTTGTGTTAGTTAACACTTCGGTTGCTTGGACCAGAGGGTGAGCTCCTTAGGCTCCAATGGGAGGCCAGTCACACAGAAAACATTAAAGGAGGCTAGGAAATGGAGTTGCAAGTCAAGGGCACGTGCAGAACAAACTTACGTGGAGGCCCTGCAAGCCAGGTTCAAAGGTTTACATTATTCCAAAATACCCGGCTTCCGGGGTGAGTCCTCATTCCAGCCCTCTCTGGGGCTGTCAGGCTGATGTTTGCTCCCATTTCATCCCAAGGTAAACAACCATGGTGAGCTTGCTGCCGCTGACAGCAGGAGACAGGAACTGAGTGAACCCTGAAGCCAGATCTTCCCCAAGGTCACGACTGATTTAGACATGTGGGGCTGTTTCCTTTCTGTCACTTGCCAGCAATTTATGGCACGTCCCCCCTTCTAATTTGCAGTCGGCTGGGCCCTGAGCCACGTGAAACTGTTTTTAATGGCAAAATCTTCAAAGTTGTACTTAAAATATTTGCATCATAAAATCCCACATGGAGCCAAGCTTGAGCTTCAGGAGGAGTCTCCTAGCAAGTACGACTCGCCTTCTGAGAGGGGAGAAGGATTCCTCTTGGGCACCACCTTCCAGAACTGACGGCACCCCAGGAGGAGACGCAGCTCCACAGGAGACACGTAGGGATGGGAACAAACTCCACGTGGCTCTCCTAAGCCAACAACGGTGCGGGGCGACTCGGCAGTTAGCTGAGCAGTTCAAAAAAGCGTGTTTTTCACACATTTAATTGATCCTGTGAGGAAATAAGTGTTAAGGATGAAAGATGAGTAATTGTTCAAACTCACTGTGGGAAACCTTCCTCCATATTTTTTGCACTTTTCTACCAAGTCCAGACTGAAATAGCCACACCTGGGGAGTAACAGGCTGATGCACAGGTAACTCGCTTTAAAAAATTGAAAATGAGGAAATAAAAATTGACCGGTGGGATTTAAACTCAGAAAGGAAAAGAAAACTCATGAAGGAACCTGATTATCCTCTTTAGCAAAAACATTTGATCTTATCTGGCTGATAGTGAAATCTTTTATAAAAATGAAAGTCTCCACTATAGGGTTTCCTCTAAAACTAAATTTATGGACAAAGGACACCCATTGATTTTTCCTTTGCTGAATATGAAAGCTGAGGGAAAAGAAAAAAGAGGCAGAGGAAAATATATGTTGACTGGGGAGATGATGAATTTTTGGAGGGAACAACAACCTTCTAACGGGAAAATAAGTTCCTTCTGTGGAGAGTAAAATGATAAGCCCACCTTTTCTCCATGAAATCTGAAGTAAAATATCAGTTTCTTGTTTAAAAAAAAAAAAAAAAGCTTATGCTCAGAATTACAACCTTCATCCTCCATGCATTAAAAAAAATAAAAGTCAATTTAATTCAGCCAGCTTCGTGATCTAATCATTAGTCAGAGATGAAGGTGGTTTTCCATTAAAGTGTCTCCATCACTCTCACTTTCTGACCTGGAACGTTCTTATTAGCTGCCTTATTAAGATGATATCCTGTCTCTGAAGTAAGAAAAGAAGATTATCTCTTTACCTGACATGTCATTGTCGAAGTAATCTTTGTTAAAAAAAAAAAAGAGAGAGATAGAACTGTTAAATAGACATTTAAATTTATAGCCCTTGGTGTCATAGGAGGACATTTATGATGGGACAAACGTGATGGAACCTCAGTCACTTCCTCCGCTAGGACCAGCAAAGCAAGCCAGCAGCAAATTGCTGTCTGCTTAAGCTTACATTGGTATTAACTGGAGTCAAGACTTTTTTTTATACTGATTCAACAACTTTAGTATGTTTTTAAATTAGTGTTCCATTGTTTTTATAGCTATCCCTTTATGCTTTAAAATTCAGTAAAACAAAATATATACTGTGTTGTGAGCCAGCAATCATTGTGTTAAAACAAGACTCTGGCATTCCTGTTATTGTACCAGAGGAACTGCTGTCTTCATTTGTTAGGGACTTTAACTTACTGAGGCTATTTTTTTCTCTTCTTTCAAATAGCAGCTTATTTCAATTCTGTTGGCTAAATAGCTAGTGGCTACTGGCTATTCGATGGTGGCTCAGATGGTAAAGAATCTGCCTGCAATGCAGGAGCTACAGGAGATGCAGGTTCAATCCCTGGGTGGGGAAGATCCCCTGGAGAAGGGCATGGTAACCCACTCCAGTATTCTTGCCTGGAGAATCCCATGGACAGAGGAGCCTGGTGGGCTACAGTCCATGGGGTTGCAAAGAGTTGGACACGACTGAAGTGACTTAGCACGCACACACTGCCTGCAATGCAGGAGACCCAGGTTCAGCCCCTGGGCTGGGAAGATCCCCTGGAGATGGAAATGGCAAACCACTCCAGTATTCTTGTCTTGGACAATCCCATGGACAGAGGAGCCTATAGGCCATGGGGTCACAAGAGTCAGACATGACTGAACGACTAAACCTAACGTAACCTGACCTGACCTAACCTAAATAGCTAAAAATGGGATTTCTGGAACGTTGGTAGTTTTATTCCTTTTAACTTTTTATTTTTTATTAAAGTATAGTTGATTAAGACTTGGGTTTTAAGGATGAAATAAGCGACACATGAAAATAAGCAGCTAACTATAGAATTCCGTATGCATTTCACACTTGCTGCATGTACCTCTCATGTGTATACGTGAACACTCTACTTCCTAATGGCAGCTCTGGGAGGAGGGAAGCAGCCCAGGAGAGGCGAGCCCTTTGGAATAAGTCACATGGAGATAGCCTCTGGGGCCTGGCCTCTTCTTCCCTCTGGCCTCTTGCTCAGACTTACGCTGGTGACTCATGGTCCAGACAAGTGGTGGTCAGCAAGCTTTGCTTATTTTCTGCTCATGTTCAGAAAGGGTTTGCAGTAGAACCAAAGGCTCTCACTCAACAAACAAAATTCATTTGGGTTACTGACACAGAACTGATAGATTAAAAATAAAGAATTGATAGATCTGACTTCCTTGACAGAAAACCTGAGAAGCCTGGGTTTATATCTCTTTCCTTTTAGTGAGGCAGCCTGACAGTGGTGGGGTGCATGCACCCCTGAGCTGTTGTTGGTCTCCCCGAGCCCAGGCAGAGGAGGTGGGTATGATGACTAGGTTATACAGACTATCCATATATTACATAATGTTGTTTTTATAATGGATAATTACACAGACATATTTAGACTTTCTACAGTCTCAATTGGCTAAATTAGGTGGTAACAGTGAGACCATCCCTTTTGAAGAACTGTCGAGTGACTGCACCTTGATCCTCAGCTTTGTGAGTGCCTTGAGGTTGACACTCATCCCCATTCAAGACTCAGGACTTCTCCTCAAGAACATGTTCTTCCACTGGTCCCAGCAAGTGCTTGTGGGATGCCCTGGAGTAGAGGCCAGTCCACTTTTAGACAAGGTGGCATCATAGGCATTTTCTCATTTCTGTGCTGACCCACATCCATTCCTCTCCCTCTTCTCCGTGCAGCTCCAGTTGTCAGTTCTGATCTACAAGTCTTCTGTGATTTGGGCCCCCGCCACATTCACTGCTGCCTCTCCTGCTCTGCTTCTCACTGTCAGTTGAGATAAATAACCTGCGAGTTTTGGCATTTGCAGCGGGCCTCCTGGTCAGTGAGAAAATTAACAAATCTGTCCATCTTTCTCTCTCCTCCCTTCCCACACCTTGTAGGCATATGAGAACCAAAGACGTGTTATCTATCACCTTGGCTTGCTATACACCTCTCGTCACTAATCCTGAGGTGAGAGAATGTGGATTTAGTGTCAAGATGCGGGTAGCTATGACAACCAGCTGATGCTTGGCCCTCCGTGGGAGGGTATTTTGAACAGGTCTTTGCAAAGCCTGCTTTTTGGACAGGGACCCACCCGGGGATCTAGTACCCTTTGTGCCTTCAAAGCACCATACAAATATTAACTAGTATCCTTCTGGAAGAAACAGTGAAGTCTCATTGCGTAATTTGGGAAACAAGCACTGAACCAGTGGAAAGTGGGCTTGAATTTGGACTGCCATCTGAGCTCCTGGTATACATGGCGGACTCAGTCAGAACATTTGGGCTGTCTAAATGGTCCACAGAGCAAAGGCCAATTGAGGAATTCTTACTAACACATTGCTTTCTGTCAAATTATTCTTTTATTTATTCTAGTGTATCATCAGCTCCTTACATTCAGAATTTCCTAGCTACTCTGGGCAGCCCGGGCCTTCCCGTGAACTCATTAATTAGGTCCTTCTCTCTTCCCAGTCCCCTGTCTCTTCAGGTGTTCAAATAAACAATCAATCATCCATTTCCATGTTTGCACAGATAGAGACGAGGAAACTTTCAACTTTCTCTAAATATAGGGGGGAAAAAAATCACATCTGCTAATAGACTTTTGAAAAACCCAGCTAGGAGAGTTTTCACAGGAATACTAGAAAGACACAGAGAACAGGAAGAAATATGCCTTTTATTAGAAGTCTCGTATGTACAGGAAAGCTGTTCCTCACGCACAGGGGAGGCTGTGAGGAAGAGCCGCTGTCGTCAGAGGTCACCACGCTTGCACCGGTCATATCATTTCAACATCGCCACGCTCCGTGGACAAACAGAACTCTCATTACACAGAGATGCAAAAGAGACGCAGGTATGGGGACGGACCCCTCACATATTTTCTAAAAACAAATGGACACAAAAAATACAATGTGCCAGTAAAAAAAAAAGTAGGCATATCAGTCATATCAGTACATGTCTTTTTTTTTTTCTTTTTGTTAACACACAATACGCTGAGCTTTCACCTCAAGCTTTTTTCACGTTGGGATTCGCAGGCACTTTAGCAATCCAGCCATGGTTTACAACAGGATGTTCAAACCAACAGATGAGAAGATGGAAACACAGGGGCAACCCAGGTCCTCACGACCCACACGTACGATAACGCAGCGACACAAGGGCAATCTTTTGTTATCACTGTTTGGGAACACCAGAACGTTCTGTGGGATGTGGAATGTCTGTCCTCTTATTTACCTTTTCCGTTTCATGGCAGAATTCTGTAGAAGCCTGATGGCATCACCAGGCAGGGAAATAGCAGGTGGATGAATAGACAAACATCAATTCCAACTGACTTTAAAAGCTGGAGACAGCAGGTGAGATTTAGAATCCCAAAATGAGTGTCTACCTGATCTTTGTCCCACACTATGCCCTTCTTGCCCACTCATCAAATAAAAACTAATTAAAAGGACAACTGGAAGGTACTGGGCCAGACGCTCATCCTGGGAGAATTCTTTCTCAAGCTATCGCCCCCTCCATGTCATGACACGGACCGGGCTGGTGGGCGAGCAGCCCCCTGCCCCACCAGGGCTGAAGCCCGTCTCCTATGTTCTCCACGCAGAGTTGTGATGACTCAACTCATGCGTGAGGGAATAGGACTAAACAAGGGTATTTATAAATGCAGACAGAATGATCACATCACTGATAACACTGAGTTATAAGGCAGTTACAAAAGGACCCTTCTGATAACCAGACAGTGTTGGAATATGGCTTAGCTTCTTTTAGATGAAGGAGATTCCCGTTATGAGGAGCTGAGAAAGAAAAGGGAAACCATACTGGTCACAAAGGGTTAAAAATGACTATGCTGGGAAGTACCACAGAGCCCCAATTTCTGGTGTATGTCATCCAGTTTCCATCCACCAGAGATGGAGATGTCACTTCATCTGAGAAACTCAAAGGGGAAAACAAAGAGGGATCATCACCTGTGACTTCAGGATGATTTGTTGTCACAAGCTGCACAGGGCGGTAACACAAAGCCACGGGGTCTCCCAGGCTGGGCCAGGCTCCCAGTACCCAAGAGAGGAGGAGCATAAGATGCCTTGAACAGGTGATTGTCACATGGCGGGAAATTCTTCCATGAAATAGACATGTGAAACACAGTGGCAAAGACATTAAGGCCTTTCATCAAACTGCCCACACTGCTTAAAGGCACTGATACCAGCAACAGAAATACTCCGCAGTACCATCAGGGTATTAAAAAAAACTCCCGAATACAAGTCTTCGTAGGAAAGTGTCCTTTATTGCATGACACGAAGTGTCCGCTCTCCTCCTGCTCAGGAATAGAAGGGCCTCCCTTTCTCGGGAGTCTGGAGTCTGTTCAGCCTGGCGACCTGAGAAGGTGAGGGGGGCACGTCCTGCCGGAAGGGCCCCTTGGCAGAGATGTGACTGGGGTCCTGGACTTTCTTATATGAATCATAGTTGTTGAGCCCCTCGGGGGCCGGAGGTTGCTTCTTCATCTGCTGCTCTTTCCGCCTCTGCTCCTGGCGGAGCAGCTCCTGGGTCTCCAGCATGACCCTGGCGTTGAAGCCGTGCCCGCCCAGATAGCCGTTCCGGGAACCTTGGTAGCTCGAGTACCTGGGGTTCTCCTTGGCACTCTGGAAGCCTTCCCCGGGAGGGTAGTTCTGCTCCCAAGAATCCTGGGAGACAGAGCTGGCGTTCTTCCTGCTTTGCCTAGGAAGCAAAGCCCAAGGTGAGTGTGAGTGTTGGGAAAGGGGAGGGAGGGAGACGAAGGGGAAGAGTGAGGGGTGGTGGTGGGGAAGCAAGGATAGCATTTCTATATCTCAACAAACATCACAGTAAGTCCTCTATGTATGAACCTTAAGTCACGAACTTTCAGACATGCAAGCGCGCATTCGTGTGTCCAATCACGTTAGTTCCCGTGTCTGGCGCACATTGTCATGTGCATACATCCTCTGTAAGTGGCTGTGCTTCTGTGTACTTTACTGTGCAGTACTGTAGAGAGTATGGTAGTACAGAATCTTTACTCTAAGCCCAGGATGTACGCAGACATCACTGGATCGTTTTGTCAAGAGGGTAGATAGAACTGAATTGAGCAAGGAACCAGAACCTGTGCCGTCAGTGTCAGGCATGAGTGAAACTCCAGCTTGCCCTCCATCTCCTGTTGCTGATGACCCTTCAGCTCTACCATCTCCCACCTCCTCCTCCTGCTCCAGCCAGTAACTCTTCTTGCCTGTTCATTCCACGCCAGCCCCTGTATGCCAGCTGCTGTACTGGACTAATACAGTTTTCAAGGTATTGCACTCTAAGAGTAAAAGTTTTCTTTATTTTCCGTGTTTGTTGTTTATGCATTTTTGTGTGAGAAGTATTATAAACCTATTCCAGTACAGTACTGTATAGCTGATTGTGTTAGTCAGGTACCTGGTCTAACTTTGTTGGACTTAAGAACAAATGGGACTTTCAAACACATGCTCAGAATGGAACTCATTCATATGTTCCTAGTAAGTATTGGGCTTCAGCTGATTCTCAGACATTGTGATAGGAGCTGAAGGATGAAAACGTGACTGACTCCAGCAAACTCAAGTCTGAGACAAGCCTGCATGAACAATGGCTACACAGGAGAGACAGCAAACAGACTCCACAGCCACTCAGAAACAGGGTCTTCCTTCTGCATCTGGGTGGGTGTGATCTGTTCCGCTTAGGGTAACAATATATCCTGCAATTTAGACTCATTGGCAGGATGCTCTATAGGGGTATTAGAGATTTGGCAGCTTCTGTACCAGCAATAATTGCTCGCTTTACAACATTACAATTCAATTCTAAACAAGCCAAACAAATATTTTACACAGCTGCCACCCTCATGCCAGAGATGCTAGCTAATATGAAGTACATGGAATGGATTACAATATGACTTCAGTTATGAAAGATTTAAGTCTAGATTCCTCTATGATTAAAAATGCAACAGGCAGTCCCTTAAAGCCATGGCTTTCGAGTTATATATGTCAGCAACTGACAACCTCTGGAATACACGCTCATCAGGATTGCAGAACCTGGGTGTGTGAGGAGTAAGCACCATTTTCTACCCACAGTATCCTCATCCAAGGCCAGGGTAACTTACTCATATTCTGTCACCCCAAGATGGGGAAATAAATCAGAGTCCTATAGAAATTTCAACTTCTTATCCTTTCTGCAATAAAGTTGCACATCATTTTCAGGAAACATTATTGTTTCAAAACATCTTTAATTTACTATCAAGTCTCTAGATGCTTTTATGAATTTACAATAAGATTGGCTATGATAAAGTAAAACAATTTTGTGCCAGAAAGACAGACATGCCCTAATTTTTTTGCCTTGAAAGGGAAGAGAGGGAGTGAGATTGAGTCATAAAACAAAATATATTGCTTCATTTATCAATAAAAAAATGATTCAGTGACAGTATGTATTGTTCAGCCTTTCACATCAACACACACAACATGACGGAGTGTTCAAAAAGACTCGGTAGGGGGAAAAGTAAGGTCTATGCAGCATTGGGTCTCCCATAGGAATGAAGCCATTTGCATTTCTGAACATTCAGACGTGCCATCAATATGGTTGGGATGAACTCCGCCCATTTTCCATATGACCTAAAATGCAGCCAAGGGTATTCTCAATAAGGAAGATGAACTACTGTTCAGAATCATCTCTGGCAATGACTGTTTAATGATGAATTAAACAGTCTAAAGTATATTCATCCTTGTAATGGGAATCAGGCCCTGAGTACAATCAGCTCAGGCAAGAATCCTTAGATGTGACGGAATAGTTTATTTGCCTAAAGCACTGATTATCTCCACTTAAAGAGTCATAAATTAATCTGCTCAGAGCTGTGAATGATGGAAAGTGCCAGCATGAAACCAAGGGATTTGATATTAATCATGAAACTTTAATTAAAACAACAAACTTGTTACTGATGTTATAGCAACAACATGGGATTCTTTCATGGGTTAGCTATCAATTTAAGGATAACTGGAGATAAGCTTCTTCAACCTTGGCCCACTGGGATCCACCAGTCCTGCCCATCCTGGTCCCCAGCTGCATGAAGCCTGAGGCTTTGCTCCACGTGGTCATAGACTGGAAGTTGAATCACTCCAGGAAGACAGAGTCTTTTTGTACTAGGACACATTGAAAATTTATTAACAGTTTGTTTGGGATGTAAATTATGACAATGTGGGAAAAAGAATTTCTTGTAGATAAAATTTTCTTCAGATTAAACAGTTTAGAGAGAAGGAAGAAAACCTCCCTGAGGTTTGAAGTAAGACATGTGGGGAAAATTCATACACACAGATGTGTACATGTGGACACATGTACATACATACACATGCTACCTTGGAAAGGAAGCTAGTATATCAGCAAGCTCTTGATAAAGAAAAGGACAAGAAACAAGCAGGTTGTAGAGAAACACGAGAAAGCAGCAGACAGTAAGTTTCCTCCACTTACTGGAAGATGAGGCACACAGGCACAGGGAACAGTGGGAGACCAGCTGGGTGTCCCAAGGACATGGATCCAGCCCTGGGTCTGCACGTGCAGCTGTGAGCCTGGGAAGGCTCTCTATGTTGGGCTCAGGTGGCTTCATCAATGCAACAGGCAGAATCTCTAACCTCATAGGATTATGGGGAGCAATAAAAGAAATCAAATCTGTAAAATGCTCACGAAAGTGTAGCATATACAGCTCATGGGTGACCAATCAGTGACTTTGCCTCCAATGATTAGGCTCTGAGTTTTGGGGGAGCATCTTTCTCACCAAGGAAGAAAATAAACAAAAAGATTAGCATTTTGTCTTTTGGGATGGAAGGGTTGGTAGAGATCAAGGAGCAAAGAAAGGCACCAAAGACAAACTGGAGAATCTTCACTCAGAGAAGCAACACACAAACACGTCCCAGAGAACCAGAAGCAAGCCTTCTACCATCCCAGGGTTGCTCAAAGGCCACCAATAACCATGGGAACAACAAAGCATCATTCCTTCCAGTGAATCTCTCTACGACCAACACACAGGTTTGTTGTGTCCTGGAATGAGCTCGCTGGAGATGCCTGAGGCCACCCAAAGCCCACACCCTGGTTTGGCAATAATCGCCTCTTGGTGATTATGTCTGAAGACCACCCTCACATAGAGGACACCCAGAAAAGCCCCCACACCTGAAGAAAGCTGTCAGGCATCACACTGAGGAGGGCACAGGGGGATGAAGACAGACAGACCTGAGCTGACAAGGTGACAAACAGTGGAGACACATAATACATGGGCATGGTGGGGAGACTGAGTCAGGGCACGGAGACACAGCCAGGAAACATGGAGGATGAGCAAGAAAACACCAACGGCGGGAGGAAAGCTGGAGAGGAAACAGATGGCGGGAAAAGGGAAGAAAGAAAAACATCCCCAAAGGGTTTTAATACACTTTTTTATCAGTGACTATGACCCAACCTACTTCTACTGTTTAGATTTAGAGCTGCCTTTTGGATACCAGAACTGTGGTAGCTCAGACTATACAGAACCTGCCTGCAATGCAGGAAACCTGGGTTCAATCCTTGGGTTAGGAAGATCCCCTGGAGAAGGAAACGGCGATTCACTCCAGTGTTCTTAACCTGGAGAATTTCATGGACAGAGGAGCCTGCTGGGCTACAGTACATGGGGTCACATAGAATCGGACGTGACTGAGCGACCAGCACTTTAATACTTTGGATACCAAGGAATAAAGCTAGAAATTTTGAAAAGGATTTTTTTAAAAAAGTAAAACAGAAAAAAGAAAACTAATTTAAGAATTAAAAAAAAAATCCTCCTCCAGTTAAGGATTGAGTATTGGGCTGCTCGGGTCTCCTTTCCCCACTGATCTCGTGTTACCTACCACCTGGCTAGTGTTTCTCACTGACATTTCACAGTGGAACCTGAATTCAGCCTATAGGTCTCCCTAATCACGGCAAGACTATTTACAAACCCCTCTGGCGAGTATACAGCCCTCTAATTCAAACCACCTCATCTAGTGTGCCTGATCCCAAGTCCTGACCATTTGTTTTCTTTTATGCTCCACTTTGCAGCTGAACTTTGTGTGTGTATGTGTGTGAAATCTTTTTGGTATCAAATGCCACAGCGACTTGTTTAGACCAAACTCTCAATTGTCCATATCCAAAGAGCAGAGGTCAAGTGTCTTTGAAAAATATCATATGTCAGAAACTGGGATTTGCTTCCAGTTCATGTGGGTCACAGCCCCCCTCAACCTCCCTCCAGCCTCTAGCTGAGTGAGGTGGCTCTGCAGGGAACCAAGCTGTGTGCAAGACCCAGAGTTTCTGATTTCCTCAATCAGAGGTGCACATCGCAAAGTTACGGTTGACCCATAAGCTGTGTGTGTTCGACTGCATGAGTCCACTTATACGTGGATATTTTCCAGTAATGAATACCTCAGGACAACACGTCTGGGTTGGTTGAATCTGAGGATACAGAGAAGCCGTGGATAGAACCACGGATGGGGAGGGCACACTACAGTAAGTCCCCTACATACAAACGGGCACTGAGAGCATGTTCTGAGTCCAGTTTGTTCATAAGTCCAACAAAGTTAGCCTAGGTACCCAACTAACACAACTGGCCTTGTACTGGAATAGGTTTATAATACTTTTCACATAAATAATATATAAAAAACAAACACACAAAATAAATCACTTTAAATCTTGCAGTACAGTACCTTGAAAAGTACAGTAGTGTAGTACAACAGCTGGTATACAGCACTGGCATGGAGTGAACAGGCAAGAAGTTATTGACGGGAGGAGGGAGAGGAGGTGGGAGATGGTAGAGCTGAAGGGTCATCAGCAACAGGAGATGCAGGGCAAGCTGCAGTTTCACTCAAGCCTACTGCTGATGGAACGCATGCTTGCATCTTTGAAGGCTCACAACTTGAAGATTTGTATGTAGGGGACTTACTGCAAAAGTTACATGCAAATTACACCCCCGCACACACACACCTGTACTCTCTAAAGGAGTGAAGAGGGTGTGCAGGTCGACCAGTCGGCACGCCTAAACTCACGGCACTCTCTCTTTTCAAGGTTTCTACTTTTCTCCTATCCACACAGAATAAAACGGCTAGACAGAAGGCAGCCACAGTTGACCGAAGGGCAAGTTCTGGTTCTTTAGGGAATCACTGACAGCAGTGGTCCCACAGCAGCAAGCCTCAGGTCTATGGAGCCCTCTTCAGAGGAGAGCTGGGAGGGAGGCACAGGGTGGGGTGCAGGAGAGGGTTGCCAGTGGACGTGGAGCGGGGCACACCGGGACGAAAGGGTCGGTTTGGAGGACCGAGCAGCTTTGGAAGGTGAGCAGGAGAGGCCCGGTGGATGTACTTGCTTCTCTCCTGTCCTCTTCCCGAGGATGGAGCCCCAGGTCTCCTCCCATCTTCCCGCCAGGCCCTCCCATCCCTGTCCCTCCCCTTCCTGAGTCCTGGACATTTCTCTCTCACTTCTCACACACTTTATGAGAGCTCTCCCCTATCCCTTAAAAAATAATCTCAAACACAACTAAAATACAGGAAGCCAAACATTTGGCCAAGAAGACCACAGCCCCTTGAGCTTTTATACTAGTTACACCTGTCCTTTTGGAGAACTCTAGATTTACAAGGGCCATTTATGCTAGTTACCACTGAGCCGTGCAAAGTAAGAGTTCTGTTTCCATTTCTCAGTGGAGGAATCTGTCTCTGGCCCCACGGGAGGTCGTAGAACAAACACCAGACCCCAGGTCTAAGCCCTAAGCCCCGTCCTTGCGGGGAGCGAGTCACTTCACTTTCCGGGAGGGAGCTGTCAGCTGGGGATGCTGGCATCTCCTGAAACACTTTCCTGCCTGGTCCCCCTGCCAGGCAGTGGTCTGGCCAAGTAAGCCACGGTTCCCACCATCTATGAGCAGTTCCTCGGAGGTGGAAAAGCCAGTGCACTGGGAAGGAGGGATTTCCCAAGGGACAGGGACAGGGCGTGGGGGCTGGGGGGTGGCGCGCACCGGGGCAGCGAGCTGTACTGGCGCTGGGCCTGCTGGAAGCTCTCGCGCTCCTCCTGCCGCTGCCGCTGCATCTGCACCTCCACCGACACCGAGTGTCGCCCGCTCTGCGCTGACGGCCTGGAGTTGGGCTGCAGGAGAGAACACAACACAGGTCACGGGAAAGGAACTCCGGAGAGCACAGGACTCGGTGACTCTTTCAGTTCTCAGAGGCTGACGTGGAAACAATATGTGACTTCCGTGAGTTTTTTAAAAATCAAGTGCAGCTTTCTCAAGAGGCACCTTTTTGGTCTTGTGAGCCCCCAAACCCCATCACCCTAAATTTTAATTACAACCTTAGAATGGTTTAAAATTGAGAGATCCACCTTTCTAGGCTGCCTAGTGAGGCTTCGTAAATACAGACATTAGACACTAGTTTATATCTCTTGTATCAATTCAGCTCAGTTCAGTCACTCAGTAGTGTCCGACTCTTTGCGACCCCATGAATCGCAGCACGCCAGGCCTCCCTGCTCATCACCAACTCCTGGGGTTCACTCAAACTCATGTCCATCAAGTGGGTGATGCCATCCAGCCATCTCATCCTCTGTCGTCCCCTTCTCCTCCTGCCTCCAATCCCTCCCACCATCAGAGTCTTTTCCAGTGAGTCAACTCTTCACATGAGGTGGCCAAAGTACTGGAGTTTCAGCTTCAGCATCAGTCCCTCCAAAGGAATCTCAGGGCTGATCTCCTTCAGAATGGACTGGTTGGATTTCCTTGTAGTCCAAGGGACTCTCAAGAGTCTTCTCCAACACCACAGTTCAGAAGCATCAATTCTTTGGTGTTCAGCTTTCTTCACAGTCCAACTCTCACATCCATACATACATGACCACTGGAAAAACCATAGCCTTGACTAGATGGACCTTTGTTGGCAACATAATGTCTCTGCTTTTCATTATGCTATCTAGGTTGGGCATAACTTTTCTTCCAAGGAATAAGCGTCTTTTCATTTCATCCCTTGAATAGACAGCAAATATAGGGGAACAACCCTTCTCGGAACACTAGGATAGTTTGTGGGAAGCTTCTGCACAGTACAGGGAGTGCAGCTTGATGCTCCGTGATGACCTGGAGGGGTAAGATGAAGTGGGGAAGGGAGCCAAGAGGGAGGGGATGTATGTATACACATAGCTGATTCATTTCCTTGTACCACAGAAACTAATACAACATTGTAAAGCAACTATAGCCCAATTTTAAAAGTGGCCAAAACATAAAAATTTTCTTCAATAATTTACAACAGTGGGAAAGTCCCAGGCTGAACACTGGAAGGCTGGCCACGCTGGTGAAGCTTTCAGTAGCTGTGCATCTTAGTATAGCAGTAGGACGCAATGTAGCTGATTTTCCTTTTGTTAAAGAGTGACAGTTAAATTTTCAGCTGAGATTAGCTGAAACTAGGCACAGTTCAACTGAAATTCCACCACTTCCACTAGCTTTGTGCAGAGTGATGCTTTCTAAGGCCCACTTGACTTTACATTCCAGAATGTCTGGCTCTAGGTGAGTGATCACACCATTGTGCTTATCTTGGTCCTAAAGATCTTTTTTGTACAGTTCTTCTGTGTATTCTTGCCAGCTCTTAATATCTTCTGCTTCTGTTAGGCCCATACCATTTCTGTTCTTTATCGAGCCCATCTTTGCATGAAATGGCACCACCCTCATGGCAGAAAGTGAAGAGGAACTAAAAAGCCTCTTGATGAAAGTGAAAGAGGAGAGTGAAAAAATTGGCTTAAAGCTCAACATTCAGAAAACGAAGATCATGGCATCTGGTCCCATCACTTCATGGGAAATAGATAGGGAAACAGTGGAAACAGTGTCAGACTTTATTTTTGGGGGACTCCAAAATCACTGCCGATGGTGACTGCAGCCATGAAGTTAAAAGATGCTTACTCCTTGGAAGAAAAGTTATGCCCAACCTAGATAGCATAATGAAAAGCAGAGACATTACTTTGCCAACAAAGGTCCGTCTAGTCAAGGCTATGCTTTTTCCAGTGGTCATGTATGGGTGTGAGAGTTGGACTGTAAAGAAAGCTGAGCACCAAAGAATTGATGCTTTTGAACTGTGGTGTTGGAGAAGACTCTGGAGAATCCCTTGGACTGCAAGGAAATCCAACCAGTCCATTCTGAAGGAGATCAGCCCTGGGATTTCTTTGGAAGGAATGATGCTGAAGCTGAAATTCCAGTACTTTGGCCACCTCATGCGAAGAGTTGACTCATTGGAAAAGACTGATGGTGGGAGGGATTGGAGGCAGGAGGAGAAGGGGACGACAGAGGATGAGATGGCTGGATGGCATCACCCACTTGATGGACATGAGTTTGAGTGAACTCCAGGAGTTGGTGATGAGCAGGGAGGCCTGGCGTGCTGCGATTCATGGGGTTGCAAAGAGTCGGACACGACTGAGTGACTGAACTGAACTGAACCGAGGCAAAATTCACCCAGAAGGCAATGGCACCCCACTTCAGTACTCTTGCCTGGAAAATCCCATGGACGGAGGAGCCTGGTAGGCTGCAGTCCATGGGGTCGTGAAGAGTCGGACATGACTGAGTGACTTCACTTTCACTTTTCATTTTCATGCATTGGAGAAGGTAATGACAACCCACTCCAGTGTTCTTGCCTGGAGAATCCCAGGGATGAGGGAGCCTGGTGAACTGCCGTCTATGGGGTCGCACAGAGTGGACATGACTGAAGCGACTTAGCAGCAGCAGCAGTTTCTTAGACAACTAAGGAGTTAGAGTTGGACACGACTGACATGACTTAGCAGCAGCAGCAGCATCAGGCACAGTTCACCATATATAGGTCTTCTGTGGCAGCCACATGCAAACAGAATAGCTTATCCAAAGAATAAATCTGCAAGCTAATAACTCCTGGAACTGGTTGTGAAATAATGCACTTTGCCTTAGTTATTAAGAAATGGCATTTTTACCCAGGTTAATTATATGCTACAGAGAAACAGTCAATCCTTCTGGCTAAACACTTCATGCAGCAGGTCGTCTGCTGATAGCTGCCACTGAATGAAACCAGATACTGGGGGAGTGTATGGTGCTGGGCCATTGTGCCTGCTTTAGCTTCTAACAGCGGCTTTGAGCTCACCTTTACGATGGTGCATTTTGAAAGCAGCTCCACTCAAAACAGGCAACGATGCCTCTAACTTTACAAATACCCAACAAAGGTTGATCGTAGCCATCAATGGCATGCACTCTTAAGTAACCCTTTTTGGCACTCGCCAACCTCTGTCCCCTTTGTGTTATGCAACATTGTGCAATAGATTTATTCCAAACAAAGAATGTCTGTGATAAATAAGTTATTGATTTTTTTTTTAGAGCTGAAAGCCAATAGCAGACTTGGACTCGATAATCACTTTCTAAAATAAGAGTCTCAGCACTCATTTGGAGCCTGGAAAGATAACACATAGGCTTGTTCCTTAAAGAGTGGTTCCTCTGGTGGCTTTTGTGCAAAGAGAAAGGCAGTAACCTCTATTGTCCCCTTTTGCCTGGCCAGCATATCCCATTTGTTGGTAAGCAATAATGAAGCAATATGCAGGACAAAATTTCAAAGCATATGGGCATCGTCAGTGAGCATATTAAAAATATCCCGATACAAAAATAATATGTGAAGAGATTAGACTTTACGATACCCCAGTCTCTACTAGTGGATGTTTATAACCACACGCATTGGAACAAATGTGTGTTCGGAGACCCACTCCACAACACGGTTCAAATAACATCGTGGTGCCTTCAGCAAAGAAAACATGTTGCCGAATGAGTTCTGCTTATGCAAACAAAGCATGAAGCAATTGTCCGCCAACAACATTAAGGAGACAGTTTCTTCCGTGACCCTGGATAAGGCTGGCCCAGAACAGTGCTGGGGTGATCTGTTGTTGGTGGGGAGCCCGGGGAAGGGCCAGTGGACAGGAAAAGCGAAGCAAGAAAATACGCCTTCAAAAAGAACCCCATTTTCATTTCATTTACACTCAGTCTAAGCTATACACATGTGTCAAACAGTCTTGAAAGACCTGGGATTCTGCTGCAAGATTTACTAACCAGCTTTTCAAGCTCACGCTGTTCTATGACAGGCTGCTTGTGGAGTTGTGAAAAGAAAATGCAAGGTCTTGTAGAAATTTCAGGTGTATTTTTAAGTTGCTTCTCCCCGAGTCCTGAAAATTTGATACTGATGGAGGGAAGAAAAAACGTTGAAGGGCTTTAGTTTCCTCCACTGTGTGTTTTCTGGGACTGTGCACCCCCAACCGTATCAGCGGCGTGTCTCAGTGCATCTGGATGAATCCCAGGAATGAAATTATCATCGGGTGGGATCTGAAAACTTAGAATGAGGGAAGGAGTCTGCAATCAGCAAACTGGCAGACTTCATTGTTTGCTTCACTCTGATGAAATACACACCCCAGCCTTGCTATCAATATTTTACTCTCTCTTTTCACAGTGTGTGAAAGAGTAGGTTATTAGAAAGAATCACCTTTATCTTTAGGATGAAAGTTGACTGGGCCACAGATATCCAGGGAGACTGTGTGCATGACGGACCCAGAGCAACAGTGAAAGAAGTTTATCCTGGCCCCTTCTCTACTCGGGCTGCATCAAAAATAATCGGATTCATGATGTCAATGAAGATCTCATACAAATGTGAATTGTGAACCCTGACTTTAAGACACTGGGGTTTTGTGGTTTCAATCCCAATGGCAGAAATAGAATGGAACGGCAGAAATAGAAATATCTAGAGTCCAAAATCACAAAAAGAAAGACAGAAATGAAGAAAGAGATCATGTGTAACCCCAGAGAGAAGGGCATGTTTTCAGATAAAACGCTAACAGCAACTACAGTGACAAAGCAGCGTCTATGTGGGGAAACACACGGGCAAAGCATGGTAATGATTCTAGAGATTCACCAGATAACAAGACAGCAGCTCTGCTTTAAGAGAGCAAATTATAAATAACCCTGGCCTTGTTTATGATGAAACTGGTGACAAGCAATGACCTTTTAAGGAAAAAAAAATAGCCAAGGTTGTCACAGCCATAATAATGATAGAGGTTGTAAGACAGAAGTAAATACATGATTATCTCTTACACAATATGCTGGAAAACCACGGATACGTGACTCTCTTCATGGCTTATGTTTAAAAACTACCAGTCAAGACTATGCAGGTTGCTTTTGTAAATGAGCTGCAAAGTACTTGTGTTTATCATGATTAAGAAGAGATTTTACTATTTATATTAAAAAATTACATAAAACTTTGAAAGTTGCACAATTTTTGTATTACTTACTCCTGCTGCTGCTGCTAAGTCCCTTCAGTCGTGTCTGACTCTGTGCGACCCCATAGACAGCAGCTCACCAGGCTCCCCCCTCCATGGGATTCTCCAGGCAAGAACACTGGAGTGGGTTGCCATTTCCTTCTCCGATGGAGGAAAGTGAAAAGTGAAAGTGAAGTCGGTCAGTCTTGTCCGACTCTTAGCGACCCCGTGGACTACAGCGTTCCAGGCTCCTCTGTCCATGGGATTTTCCAGGCAAGCCTTCTCCTATTACTTACTAGTGTAGAACAAAATATGAAAATCTCTTCTGTGTACTGTTTTAGTAAATTAAGAAATGCTTCAACATTTCTCTCCATTAAGTAAAATCATCCTTATTTTTCCAAATTAAAAAAGATAATACATAAAAATAAAAATACAAAGCCCAAACTGTTAATATACTAAATAAAGAACAAAAATAAATATACACCCTACAAGTTTCAGACCTGAT
>SJYC01084468.1:0-18672 GCA_006408675.1 Madoqua kirkii | reverse complement strand
ATTCATTAGTTCTATTAATATTTACATAAAGCATTTAATAATTTTAAATACACTAATTTTTCTTCTTATAGATAAGAAAAAGCATGTAGAATATGTGTGTGTTCTTTTGTATGTATTCACACATATTTGTAATAGCCTTATAAGTGATTATTTGGGATGGGTTTTCTACTTAAATTATGAATAACAAAATTTTCAGCTCTGTAATGACCTAGAAGGGATAGATGTGGAGAGGTGGGAGGGGATATGTGTTACATATAGCTGATTCATGTTATTGTACAGCAGAAACTAACACAACATTGTAAAGCAATTACACTCCAATTAAAATTTTTTTTTTCAAATTTTCACATATGTCCAGGGCATTTAGAGAGAGCAAAAATAAAATACAAAGTCTGTGTGCTTTGGATGAAAACCTGCGATGAAGATGATGACAATGAAGATGACAATAATAACACAAAGAACAATGATATCCTTTGAGATTTAAAGTTCTCATTTTAGCAATTCAAATATACTGTGATCCTAGTATAAATTCCATGTTCTGATGACAAAAGGTCACTGAATCATGTTAAGGGTGTAAGTTTTTGACTCTGTTTAAAAGTGGCCATTGCTAACACTGGTAAATGATTCTCTATTGCGGACTTAATTGCCAACTTCTAATCCAAACAAAGTTAAGTTTTGCCTCTGGATCCCATCCTCCCAGCCCTCCTCCCCTCTACCCATCACACACTGTACTGACACAGCTATCGATTGAACTCTCTGGGTTCTGAATGTTGAAAAGCTTAATTGCTACTAATGATGTGAGTAATGGTTGAAAAATGGCAGTGCATACCAATTTCCCTCATCAAGATTTTATAATATGTGTTTTGGTCTTAACACACTATTTGTCTTCTTCTCATCTTTCCCAACCAGGGCTAGGATCTGGTTTCCCGTTGGAATCAGCAGATAGGTTGAAATTAAAGGAGCAGCCTTCCAGCGTCACTGATGGCAGGCAGGCAGCCTCGCGCACTTCACCACCAGAGGGCTCCTTGGGTATAACAGCCCTCAGGTCATGGGGCTCCGAGAGAGGGCTGCCCTGCAGCGGCACAGGGACACCCTTCCAAGACTCCAGGGCACCTCTTTGCTGCAAGAATGGCTCCCTCCAGGTGGATTTCCAAGGGAGGTGATGGCCACCCAATGTGAACTGGAGTCAAACGCCACACAGACTGTCAACTAAGAAGGCGTTTCCTGAGTCCAGGTGTGGAGGTCTGCTAGGAGGGGATCACAGCAGATGCCTTTAAGTCTTAAGAAAGAGGAAGACAAAAAGAGAACCATCATTTCCTCAAACTTCCCTGGTCCAGGGAAGGCAGTCTAGGGGTGTACGATGGCTATGCAGTCTGACCAGCCCTCTAATTAAACAGGTGAGATGCTAACGTGGTAAAAGGAGCCAATAAAAGTCCAAGGAAGGGGTGCCCTGATGGTCCAGTGACTCAGATTCTGTGCACCCAATACACGGGTCCTGGATTCAATCTCTGGTCAGGGCACTAGCCTCCACACCCCTTAACTAAAGACCCTGCATGCTGCACCTAAGACCCGGCACGGGCAAGTAAATAAATAAACACGTAAAATAGAAGTTTCTTTAAAAACGAAAGTCCACAGTGGGAAAATGGAGAAAGCAGCAGGTTTTGTTTTGTCTGAGGACAGATAGCTAGGAAGGAAGCTTGAGGGAGAAGAGGATTTTCACATTGTGGAGGATCAATTTTCTATCTGAAGGACTAAACTACTTTCAGCCCCTACCCACCCAGGATGGAAAGGATTTAGCAATAGAGCTATTAAAGGCTCCATTATCCCATCCATCAACCGTCTCAGTCCGTGAGTCTGCTGTGGGCAACAGTCAGGTTCTGCAAAGTTTTAACAGCATACTGTACTTAGGTCTGGAGCCTGCAATTTAATTCTTTTCAAAGCAACACACTAAGTCCTGTCCATATCTGAGCTCTGTGATAATAACCCTAACCTCAGCTATTGTTCCATTATCTTAAGAAAGATTTAAAGCAACTTGCTGCTTTATTTATGCTGCACCTGGTACTTCGTGGGGAAGAAGTTGTTTTTCCTGCTTCTTCTTCTTTTACTCAACTTGAGAGACAACTCACTTCAATTATGGAGCTAAGGAAATTTTCTAGGCCTCTGCTCATCTAAAGACCTTTTGTGCCAAAAATCAGCTCCCTCCGGCCCAAATGTTATTTTGAACAAAAGCTCAAGAACAGGTGCATTCTGTGCTGCTAGAGTCAAGAGAACATTTTGAAACATGGGAGAGTTAAAAAGGACCACTTGGAGGAATTTTCTGTAGCATCTCTCTCTGTGTGTGAAGTCATTGGCTTGGGTATTTTTCTGTATGATACATCTGACTGCAGTGCGCGTGTGGGAATTTTCAACAAGCAGGACAATTTCAGCTAATACGGTCTAAGTTGTACCCACAGCTTGAAGATGTGCTTGTGGTTCCTTAACACTAAAATTATTTCAAACAGTTCCAGTAGGTGAGATCATGGTCTCATCTTTTCCAAATACAGTGATCTTGCAAGGTCAGAATATATATGAGAAGAGAATAAACAGTCCAAGATACTCAAAACTCTTTTTGTAAAACAGATAATAAAAACCATAGACCATGCTACATTCTGAACAACTGAGCAGCTCTTCCTAAGGCAACGATGAGAACTGGTATGAAAATTAACACATTCATAGAATTACAGTCACTTGAAGCTCATTTACATGGTCTGTAGAATGTGGAGTACCTAGCAAGATCTCAACTGTTTGAAATGAAAAAATATATAAATAAAGTCAACTTGTGACTCACAATTTAGGAAATTATTCCATTCCCAAGGTAATCAGCCTGTCATCCAAATAATTCCCAGCTCAATAAGAAAAATCTTACAAGCCAAGTGGTCCATCTGAAGTTGCTATGGCATTTTTGATACACAATAATTTGGCCTATGAACTTCAGTAGTTGAGTTTCCTAATGTATAAGATAGTCTCAGATTTCCAATATGATTGCTCATATTCAACAGGTAACATAGAGATATATGCCAAAATGTCCATGTCCTACATTAAAAGAAAACTTAGAAAGACATCAAATGGATACCAAATTGTTGCCACATCTCTCAGTACAAAACTTCTAGAGCTAAGGAGTAGGAAATTCTCATTTCGCTTCCAACAAACCTGTAGAGCTCGCATGTGGACATGATGTTACTATCCAGAAATAATTCCAATTAATCTTAGGTCCCAAAGATGGGTTCCTCTGTTTCTCAAAGTTATATATTTGAAATACCTTTCAACTTAAAAGATGTGTTCTTTCAAGCTTTTTGTGCACATCCACAACCAATTTGGGTGTGGTTCCTTTGTCTTCAAATGTCCCTGCTTTTCCCTATTAAGACTGCATGCAGCATTCCTTCTTTTCTATCTGCTTGATTCTAGGATTCTAAGGGCTTTCTTTCTTTGTTTTCCCGAGCCAAACACAATAATAAACAGAACATAATGAACACTCAAGAAATTTGATGAGTTAAATAATTAATTTTAGAATAAAATGTGCTGCTTGGAAATTCACACACCCAGGTAAAGTAAAATGGCCCAACGCTGCCCCTGCTGGGCTGGAGTTCTATAGAGCTGGGAGTGAGAACCATGTTCATATGCCTATCCCTTCAGGTTGCCCTGGCCTCATTCTTCCTTCCAGCATCTTTGTGAAAATATACATAGTTAAGGATGTTTATCCCACAACACAAAGAGGTCGGCTTTAAGAAGCCTAACAGGACTAGGTTGAGTCATTAAGCCAAACAATAGAAGCAAATGAACATAATTCCATCCTGTTGCTACATGGGAATGACTCATTTTACTTACCATCTAGGAAAATAAACTACATATTATTAATAGCGATATTATTGCAGAGGACAATTCGATTTCCATAGGTATTTACGACTCTCAAAGTCGGCTGCCATTGGTTTCTTCCAGAATGCGGTTCTCATATTGTCTCTTCTAAGGTCCCTGCCTTTCTCACCTGAGCCAAGGTGAGGTCCTTCAAACTGGGATGACTTCAACAATTTTCCCTTCTTTCATTTGCAAAATGTAAGTTCCACAAACTCCAATATGATCACCAAATTCCAGATAATAGTGTCTATGGGTTTCTGTCTTTGTGTGGAATGTACTAACCATGCTGGACTTTAGGTCCAAAGAGGACCTCAGCAATGATCTAAACTCTGGAGCAGGGCTTCTCATAGGTGGTCCACGGACCACACTTGGAGAAGCTCTGAAGCATGGCTGCAGTCACCTGGGTCCACGGAGACCTCTGTATGCAACCGAGGAGCCCTACTGATATCTGCTTTACTCACCCAGCTTCCTTTTAAATGTTTATTCTAACAAAAGGTTTAGTAACTGACACTTAATCAGCTACTGTAATCCCCTTGGTTTACAAATAAGAAAACTGATGCCTCGAGAAAAAAAATTAAAATTATTTTCTGACCTGGCTAGTGGGCCAGCATTCTGTTCAGATACCATCCATGTTCAGACTTTCCAACTAGCATGGAAAGCTCCTACCATCTTCCCATGTTCGCCTCTCCTTCCCTACAATATGACCACACTCAGTTCTATGTCAGCCTTTTCTCATTCTCCCAAATATTGAGTGTAATCATATTCCCGACACAGTGAACTGAACTCATTCACTTTTGGGACCCTAATCACTTCTCTGCTTTAGGAATTTACATGCGTGGATGGAACATCTTTGATCCCAACACCATCCAGATGTTCCAAGACTCCCAAAACACACTCTTTTGACCACAGCCTCCTAGGCTTCATAATTCTAGACTGCTGATACCCCACCCCGACTCCAGCATCCTCTCGGGCTATCATGGCAACACCTCCCCGAGCTGCACTGACCACCTGCCCAGCCGGGGCAGTGCTTCACCAGCATCCTCCCCAGGCTCGCCTCCCTTGACTTTCTGCCTGTCTGTCTTGCCATTCCTCATCATGGAATTAATCTAAAAAATTATTTTGCTAAATAACAAGGTCCTACTATATTGATCTCTATTCTATATCCTATGATAAACCATAATGGAAAAGAATGTGAAAAGAATGTATAACTGAATCATTTGCTGTACAGCAGAGATGAACACAACTCTGTAAATCAACTCTACTTCAATAAAATAAATTTAAAATAATTATTTTTCTATTCCTAGCCCTTAAAGTGTTGTTGGCTATGATCCCACCACCATGTGGACTAGACTTAACTAACACATTACTTTAGCTAGATTTTCCTGCCTCCAGCAGCCCATTTACTCATTTCTAATTGACTCTCTCCCTCAAGTTTTCAAGGAGTCTTCACAATTCCCATCATCTTGAACGCCCAAATCTGATTCAACACCTCCCATCCACACATGGGCTATCATCTCTAAGACAAAACACAAGATCAGAGCTCAAGTCTGGGGCTGGATTGGGGAGGATTCATTAGCCTGCCACACTGTGGAATCTGGACTTATCTTGGGGACATTGAGAAGCCCATTCAAAGATTTGCTGTAGAAAGACCACTCTGGAGGCCTTGGTAGGAAGAAATGGAATTGAGCTATAGGAAGATACATGGTGGGGTTCAACAAATACACATAGGGGACGGGGGAGAATCAAGAATCTCTAAATACTGTGCTTTGTGCAGAGTAGATATACCATAGATACACAGAACTAATTTATTTAGGCTCTGATTCTCAGAAAAATGTATATAGAAAATGTTCAGTAAACTTTAAAAAAGACGTAATTGCGAGTCAGAATATTCCTGCTCTGTCTTGTCATCAGGCAAATGAAACCTATTATGTAATGGACAGATGGTGCAACAAGATATAAAATGAAATTAGCAATGATGAAACCCAGAAGGAAATGACGGTAAAGGTCAATATGCTAAAGGTCAAAGGAATTTGGCTCCATCTCGTCTCGTTTTGTAAAGGTCTGAGGTCACAGCTATTAATGGCTTTTACTGCAGGGAAGTTGTAGGACTTCCTACAACTGTGTAGAGGCACCAGACACTCACCCAGGGTTGTTCAAAGCTATAGGTACGTCGCCGATCCTCCACGTCTTCATCCTGTTTTGCTTGCTGAAATTCTTGCCGGAGACGCTGTATCCGATCATGGTTGCTAGGAGTTGATCTGTTGCTGAAAGATAAAATGGGCCACAATGAACACTCTTCAGAAATACAATCTGTGGATGGCAGTTACAAGAGAAAAAAAATGGCAGCTTGCTGTGAAATGGTGCTGTTTGGGAGGAAGTGAAATTTTAAGACCATATCTAGGCATTTCAAATATGTGTTCATTTTGTTCTTATGATTAAGACTTATGGAGGTGATTTCAGGCAGATATTCAAGACAGTGAGCAGTATTTTTAGACATTCCTTTTTTACGCGGCTCTTTAAAAGCCTCATTTCCTCTCTGTAATCTGGTAAGGTGTTGGTAACAACAATAGTTTAGAAAGGACATTGCATGAAAAATCATAAATACCAAAGTCCTCTACCTTCTTGGAATAAGACATAGTGCCTCTGGCTGTGGCTTCTTTGTATACAGAAAGTGCACATAAGAATTCCTTCTGCTCTAAATATCACAGTTGTAACAATCAAGTGAGATAACTTCATACATGATAGCCTCATAAACATGCAGTATTATTTACATAATGCCATTATATGACATTCTTATTTATGCATTATCAGAGGTCTAAACACAAAAGCTCACACTCACAGCATAAATGAAAAACAGTTTAAAAACAACTTCAGGCGGTAGTTGAATTGAATCAATAAGTTAATAATATTGTTGCCTCATTTTGATAACTTTGAATTCTGTTTTATCCTCACAGAAAGCTTATAAGATAGGTGCAGAAAGTACTATTTCACACACACACACACACACACACACACACAGATATAAACTGCCATTCAGAGAAGATAAGTAACTTGTTTCCAGTCTTTCCCTGGCCAGTAGGGAAATGTGAGACTAGAATTCAGAATTTTCTAGCCACTCTCAGACAGTAAAGAATCTGCCTGCAACACAGGAGAACCAGGTTCGATCCGTAGGTCAGGTGGATCCCCTGGAGTGGAGCATGACAACTCAGTCCAGCATTCTTACCTGGAGAATCCCTTGGACAGAGGAGCCTGTTGAGGACCCTACAGTCCATTCACTTCAGTCGCTCAGTCGTGTCTGACTCTTTGAGACCTCATGAACCACAGCACTCCAGGCTTCCTTATCCATCACCATCTCCCAGAGTCCACCCAAATCCATGTCCATTGAGTTGGTGGTGTCATCCAACCATCTTATCCTCTGTCATCTCCTTCTCCTCCTGCCCTCAATCTTTACCAGCATCAGGGTCTTTTCCAATGAGTCAGCCCTTCACATCAGGTGGCCAAAGTATTGGAGTTCAGGGTCCCAAAAAACTGGACATGACTGAGCGACTGAGTATACACAAATCAATCTTAAATCTTATGGTGCTTTTGGTCGATTCCAGTCCCTAGCACAAAATCACATCTAATCCAGACAGCTACTCAAGCACACTTGGTATACAGTTTTCCAATGAAACTTTAGACTTCTTGAGGACAAGAACCAAGTCTTGTATTTATCACATATACCCTCCAAGCACATGACTGAGCGACTGAGTATACACAAATCAATCTTAAATCTTACGGTGCTTTTGGTCGATTCCAGTCCCTAGCACAAAATCACATCTAATCCAGACAGCTACTCAAGCACACTTGGTATACAGTTTTCCAATGAAACTTTAGACTTCTTGAGGACAAGAACCAAGTCTTGTATTTATCACATATACCCTCCAAGCTGCTGGCAAAATGGGAAGCTGTCAGCCAACAGAAGGATGGGTCCCTTCATGGAACACACATTGCCCTGGTTACTTAGAGCGGATCTGACTTCTCTTGGCCACATAGCTTCTGGGCATTTGTGAGGGGTAGCCTAGAAAGAGAATGTGTCAGAGAAGAGAATATAAAATTCTCAAACTAAGCTGCTCTCAAACTCATAGGTCTTTGTATTTCACAAAATTTGAGGGATTCTATAGGTTTAAAAATCTCAACTTGAAATGATCACATTGAAGACCATACATGAACACCTTCTAAGAAGACAGGATTGTCTCTCATCACTTCATCTCCTGGGTGGGCTGATATCACCTTCACGTTTCTGTTAATTTCATGAGAGTTTTTGAATAGTCAGTTGACTCATTCAATTTGATGATTTTCCCATCAATGAAAACTCATCTTCCCTTTGTTTCTCTTCTGACAAATCTTTGGGATTGACCAGCTGGAGGACATGGGAAGTTAATGCATCTGTAAAATGTGCAACTTGACACATGAGGCATCCTTCCGAAACTGCTTCAGACTTCCTCTCCACACTCCTGAGCCTGGCAGGCTGTTATTCCTACTGGCTTTTAAGTCACATATACAGCATCTTATCTTGTCCCAGCCCACACATTTTCCCAGTGCAATGCCCAATCCACAGAACTCCTCACTCTCCACGGCAAAACTGTGAAGGTATAGGCATGTGTGTACACTCCTCAGACAAAGAATTGGAGAGCAAACATTCATTCATCTCACTCCCTCTTTCCAGCTGTGACTCTCTTTTGTTCCTGGATAACTTTACAGCTTTTTTTTTTTTTTTTAAACCAGGTAGCTCAGTTTGTAGAATCTTAGTTCCCCAAACAGAGATCAAACACAGGTCCCCTGCCATGTAAAGGTCCTAACGACTGGCCTATCAAAGAATTCCCCAAGTGTTCCTTTAATGTTCTTTCGTTCTTCCTTTTTGCCTGTACTGGGTCTTCGGTGCTGTGCACGGGCTTTCTCTGGTTGCGATTAGTGGGGGCTCCTCTTTGCTGTGGGTGTGCGGGCTTCTCACTGTGGTGGCTTCTCTTGTTGTGGAGCACAGGCTCTAGGCACATGGGCTTCAGGAACTGCAGCACAGGGCCTCAGCAGTTGCGGTTCACAGTCCCCAGAGTGCAGGCTCAGAAGCCCTGGCACATGGGCTTAAGTTGCCTGCAGCATGTGGAATCTTCCTGGATTAGGGAACCCATGTCCCCTTCATTGGCGGTGGACTCCCATCCACTGTACCATCAGAGAAGCCCTGCTTCACAGTTTTTAGTAGAGGGATTTAGAAGGCTTGCCTGATGAAGTATTTTACAAGTCCAAGTAGAAATATTTTCCTATATTATTTATTTTCATGTAGCACAGTTTTAACCTTATAATTATTAGGTCCATGAAGTCCAAGCCATCGGTGAAAATAGACCTCTTCTTACTATTCTGATTACTTGAACATACAGTCTCTCAACAAGGGAAGTGGACCCAGGGTCCTTAATGTTCAATTCTAGTGACCTTCATGTTTCTCATAGGATAAGACAAGTCCTGGAAGTCATTTCTGACCTTACTTCCAAATCTGAGCTGCTGGCGAGACCACTGTTTCACTCTCTTTTCCTTGCTTCCTTTCTTCTTATGCTCTAGAAGAAGCGGACTGACCTGCCCGAGACTAGCAAAGCACCTGGGGGTTGAAGGCTGCGGCGGTTTCCTGATGGAGGTTCCCAAAGACTGGGAGCCCATTAAGAAGCCTTGGGCGATAGCAGCCGCAGCCTGCAGGTGAGACCCTGGCTTCCACAGACGTAACACTGCAACTGCTCAGCTCTGCCTCTTGGGGCAGCTCCTAAGTGTCAATAAGCCACATCTGGATTTCTAAAGTTTTTGGTTATTCCTGGTGGCTCAGAAGTTAAAGCATCTGCCTGCAATGCAGGAGACCTGGGTTTGATCTCTGGGTTGAGAAGATTCCCTGGAGAAGAAATGGCAATCCACTCCAGTATTCTTGCCTGGAGATTCCCATGGACGGAGGAGCCTGGTGGGCTATAGTCCATGGGGTCGCAAAGAGTCGGACACTACTTCACTTTCACTTTCTGCCAAGAAGGCCAAAGGAAATTTGAAATGCTTACATTACATTACATGCTAACATTAGTGATGAGTTCCTGAAGACCCCAATCAACTTACATTTGGGTTCATCGCCAACTTAAAGTTGCTCACTATTATTACTTTTTGGTGAGGAATATAATAAAGATATCACCTAAGTTGATCAGATGGGTAAGTAAAACAATAAAACTCTTTATGAGGAGTCAGTCAGTCAGTCAATTATAATTGATTCCCCCTCATAAGGAGAGGAATCAGAGATGCTTTTTGTGCAAAAAAATCCACACAGTTTACACTCAACACTAGCATTTAGTATGTTGGTATTTATACACGTGCACATACACATGTATGTGCATGTGTGTGTGTGTGTGTGTGTGTGTGTGTGAGGGAATGGATGTGTGTATTTTAAACTAAAGAAGATTCTAACAGAATCAAGAAAGTGTACGTTGGATCAGACACTATAGAGATCCCTAAACCACAAATACAACCTAACCTTGACTTAGACAGAACTCAGATCTTTCCCATTCAATTACCCTGGGGATGTACCCTTTCCTATCAGAGGTAGATCACACAGAGTGCTAAGCCTTAAAACCTTCAGACTGGACTCCTGCGATGTGCTTCACAAATGAAAGTAGCTGAAAACACCAATCCATGCCAAACGCAGCCACAATCCTGTCTGTAGATGAGCATCAGAGCCCATCCTCCACCCATGCTGCACAGGCGTGTGTACTCCAGCCGTCTTCTTAGGTGCCCCGAATGAGGAAAAACTTCATAACCGTGGCTCTCACCACTACACATATCTTGTATATGAATCTCATCATCCAGAATGCTTGTTAAAAATGCTGAGTAAGACTCACCTTGAGATATTCTGAGCCAATCAGTCCACCCACCGAAGGCCCAGGAATCTGCATCCATTTGAAAGCACTGCAAGTGCTTTGAAAACTATGCCTGCAGACTTCATTTGTTATTCTTCAGTTATTAAGTCGTGTCCGACTCTGTGACCCCATGGACAGCAGCATGCCAGTCTGCCCCGTCCTTCACTATCTCCTGGAGTTTGCTTAAACTCAAGTCTGTTGAGTTGATGATATTATCCAACCATGTCATCGTCTACCACTCTCTTCTCCTTTTGCCTTCAATCTTTCCCAGCATCAGGGCCTTTTCCAATGAGCTGGCTCTTCATGTCAGATGACCAAAGTTTTGGAGCTTCAGCATCAGTCCTTCCAATGAATATTCAGGGTTGATTTCCTTTAGGATTGACTGGTTTGATCTCCTTGCTGTCCAAGGGACTCTCAAGAGTCTTCTCCAGCACCACAGTTCAAAAGCATCAGTTCTTCAAAAGCATCAGTTCTGCAGCACTCACTCAGCCTTTTGGTCCAGCTTTCACATCCATATATGACTACTAGAAAAATCATAGCTTTGACTATATGGACCTTTGTCAGCAAAGTGATATCTTTGCTTTTTAATATGCTAGAGGAGGAACAGGCTACCCACTCCAGTTCATGGGCCTCGAGAAGCCCATGAACAGTATGAAAAGGCAGGCTTCATAGTTGGGACAAATTCCAATGCCTGCAGAGCAATTAACTAAAGAGTGAAGGAAACCCACTGTGCTGTGACAATTGGGGAAATATGCTTGGTCTACAAAGGGAGGCTCTTACTTGATTCCAGTAGATTATTGTCCTGAAAGAGTACAGGTCTGATGCTGCCTTGTAAGTTTTTTTGAGAGAGAAGTCAGAATTAAAGTCTTCCCACCTCCTAATTTTAAATATTGGCTTGTTTTATTTTTTCAGTCCTAGGTGAGACAAAAAATATGTTTGTTGCCTGCTAGCTTGTAATCTCTACTTTATATTCTGCAGATGCTGCTTATCTTGTATGTTGCCTTTCTAGTCTATTTACTTTCACTGCACTGAGATAAGGCTACTGGATCCCTAGGAAGAGGCACAAGAAACAAATATTAAAAAAAAAAAAAAAGACCACTTAGCATTGTCCATGGACCCTTGCCTCTGCTCCTGAGTTGTCTAACCCATGGCACACTAGCCTGCAAGGTTGAGTTCTGACCTGTCTTTTCAGATCAGCATTTGCTGAGACAGACACGTTTGTGACATAACTGATGAATTCTTTATGGACTAAAAATACTTTATCATTTGTATGTTTAATTATGCAGAGGAAATCCAGAAAGCTGGAATAGAGGGCAAGGGAGAAAAACCACTCGTGGTTCTGGACAAAGAGGTACCTCCTTGGGACACACTTCCCTTCCTATGGAAGGAAGGAGAGCGTGAAAGGAAAGAGAGGAGCTAGACAGGGGAGGGGATGGATCCAGGGGCTCAGGAAGGGGAGAAAATTCTAGTTTCTAAGAGAAGAGAGGCTCCCAAGGAAGAAAGGAGACAAATTTGCTCAAATCTTTCTTTCTGAGATAACCTCTCCTTCTCTTTCCATCTTTCTATTTCTAATAGGAAGTTGAAGAATTCAAATTCCACCTCCTTGAAGCCTTTCCTTATACTGCAGCCCCTGTTCATTTTTTTCCTTTCACCTCCTCAATAATCCTTGTCCTCTGGCATGTATATATTTTGTATATCACATCCCCATGGTGGGTAAATTGTTAGCAAATATTTATAATGGATAGACTTTTCAGGTGTCCCACAATCCCTGTCTCTGGGCTTCACACCTCTGTGAGTAAGTCACACTCAAGTGAGTGTGGGCGGGGCCTGTGACTTGCTGCTATCCATAGAAGCATGGCAAAGGTCATGAAACAGCTATGATTATATGGATGTGGTTATATAAGAATGCAGGGTCCATCTTGCTAGTCCATCTCTCTCCTTTCTGGCACTGAGAAAGAAAGCCATCACGAATCCTACAGCTTCCAGGAACTGAATGCTGCCAACAAGTCCAAAAGCAGGAAGTGGTGCTTCCCTAGAAGGAGCCTCTAGGTGAGAACACAGGCTGGCTGACATCTTGGCTGCAGCAGGATGAGACCCTGAGCAGGGGATTCTGCTAAGCTGTTGTCACCCTCCAGACCCATGAAAACTGATACAATAAGCATGTGCTGTTTGAAGCTACTGAGTCTGTGTTAACTTGCTCTTCAGCAAGAAAACAGATACCCACTGATGATGGCCTTGGCCATCTGGCTTGATCTGGCCAGCAGGATGTTAGTGGATGTGACGCAAACAGGGATTTGCAATGCGATTGCATGGTGGGTCTCCCCCTGGTGACCACAAAAGATAACACATAAATTCCCTAAACCTTCCTCTCTTCCACACACACACGTATCCCCCACCACCATCACCACCACAACACCCTTTGACAATGCGAAGGGGTTGTACACACAACTAAACGTCAAGTGGCCTAGAAGGGCACACAGAACTATGCCGTGCTGACACTTGCAACCTAATAAATATTGCCTGTTGCAAAGCCTGTTGGATAAAAGAGAAAGAGAGAGGAAACTTACTTATAAACAAGTTTCACCGCTACCATTTATACAGTTAGTCACTCCAAAATTTTGGTCTTTGAGAAAAATTGCCCAAAGTAAATATAATTGTACAAGATGTCAGTGAAAGATGGTAACTGCCAGATCTTAATGCATGCAACCAACAGAGCATGCTTTCCTCTCGACACCAGTTACAGCCAAAAACGCCCCATGGAAGTCTCTCCAATGGCTTAGGATGACTCTTCTTGTCAAACTCCCCATCATTTCACCAAAACACCCCATTCTGACTCTGTGCTCTCTGTAATCAGCCCTCATAAGGTCAAAGCAGCATTATGGGGGTTTTCCCAGAGTGTAGTGAGAACAGACCCCTCAACCAGGTTGTTTGGTAAAACTAAATTCAAGGACTCATTCTAGTTTTCTCTTTCTGGCAGAGACTGGTAACCAGCTAGGATGTGGGTCACACACAACCCACAAGGAGATATTCCTGGTTAAAATGGGTTTTACTTAGTTTGCCAAGGACTCAGTACATAACAGGTGGTGCAGTAGTAAAGAATCCACCTGCCAATGCAGGAGATGTGGGTTTGATCCCTGAATTGGGAAGATCCCTGGAGAACAGAATGGCAACCCACTCCAGTATTCATGCCTGGGAATCCCATGGACAGAGGAGCCTGGCGGGCTACAGTCCATAGGGTCACAAAGAGATGGACACACCTGAGCAACCGAGCATGCATGCACTACGTAACAGATTTCCTTCAAATCCCCAATTTACAAAAGAATAGGTACACAGTAAAAATTTTGGTTAACCATAGCAGCTCATACCTTCCGCCTCTTCATTTTTGTTATATACTTCTCAGCTCTACCAATTTACTTTTTTGGCCTAAGTACAAAATTCTATTCTAAATGCTAGTGAATTTCACACCTGACTTGGCATCCAATTACTAGGGATGCAAGAGGATATTATTCTTTTTCTCAATTAAAAAAATGCAAAAGCCGATTTCCAAATTATATCTGAGATGGTGGAAACAACACAGCTTCACACTGAAAGCATTTTCCTGGTGCATATCTATCACCTCCCCGCAGGTATTCCATGGGCACACCAGAGAGGAACACTGCCAAATTTTTCTGCTGAAGGTACTCTTTCTCCTCCACCTGCCAGGACTTCAAAGACCTACCCTCTCCAGATCCTAGGATTCCGCAGTTAAGATGCTGAACTCTCATTATGGTCTGCATCACAGCACATTTAGAAAGGAGAGAATAAATTAAAACTTCCAGGACTCCATTCATTTACACTCAGATCCTGTTCTGCTGACGTCTGTCTTCTCCAAGACTTGGCGATGTTTTCAGGTAACAACTCAGCCTTCATGTGAGGTTCCTGGGTTTTAGTCGACTTATGTAAGGGGAAGTGTATCTTTTCATTGATTTCCTCAGTATTTACACAGATGGAAAGACTAAAGATCCAGAACCTTATAGGAACAACGCATCATGCCAGATTACTTGTTATTTTTGGAAACATTTTCACTGGAGAAAAATTAAAGCCTCTTTCCCTCCCTTGTTCTATTAATTCTTCTAACATCCTAGGAAAGGAAAATCATTTAGTCCCTTTATTCATACCAACGGCAAGTCTAAAATTCCACTATTTCTAGGATGTCACTTAAATCAGACACCAGGACTGGAGCAGACCAACGGTGACACTGGGAAAAACATATGCAGGGCAGACCTGTCACATAGCTATGGAAACAGGCAGCCAGTGATGACCACAAGCGTCTCAGATCATCAAGCAATGTCTGACTGTGGTGTCACGCGTGGATGTACAGAGTTGTAATCCTTTCCAAACAGACAGATTGTCAGCATGATAAAGTGGATATAAACAAGTTCCTGAACAGGGATGACTAAAGTGTTGGGGGGTGGGGATGTTACTGAACTAACAAGGGATGCTGGCTCAGGACCAGGAACCAATGCTGTTCAGAGGCTGCAGGTAAACAGCACTATTCTCACTCAGATATTTTTCCATACTGATTAGCAATTCCATCAGATATTCCTGATCTTGTAATCGCCAGACAAGTAGTTATAATCTACAGATGTCAGATCTGAGCTCTTAATTGCAGTAAATTAGTGAGCAAACACAGGTTTCTCATTAAACCCATTACACCCCGTATGGTAAAATGCAGCACGGGTCACGCGTTCTCTTTCCTGGCATCCTTCGTGAAATCCTAGGGGCAGACAGAGCAGCAGAGATGGTAGGGTACATGTGGCGGGTTCCTGTCCCTGAAGCTATGTTTATTCTGGGGGGAAAAAAACCCTCTAAATGGCAATGAATGTGTTGCCTATATTTTAACAGTGAGCTGCGTTGCATCCCGTCTTTACTTCTTTAAGGCCAAGTGGTGTCACCCCTCTGAAAACTTCTGCTTTTCTCAGAGCAGTGGTCCCCACCCCAGCCGTATGGGCACCAGGAATCAGTTTTATGAAGGCAATTTTTCCACAGACCCGGATAGGGTATGGTTTTGGGATGATTCAAGCACATTACATTTATTGCGTACTTCCTTTCTTTCTTTTTAAAACTTCTTTTCAGTTGGCGCATAATTGCTTTCAATCTTGCGTTAGCCATACAACATGAATCGACCATACGCAATCATACAGCCTCTCCCTCCTGAACTCCCTCCCGTTCCATCCTACCCCTCTAGGCTGTCACCAAGCACCAGGTTGAGCTCCCAGTGTCATACAGAAACTTCCCATTAGCTATCTATTTTACATATGGCAATGTACATGTTTATTTCTATTATTATTACATCAGCTGCACCTCAGATCATCAGGCATTAGATCCCAGAGGTTGGGCACCCTGTCTTAGAGGAACCTGGAGACACTTCCTCTGAAGACCCTGTCTCCTGAGTAGGCGAAGAAGCATAAATTGCTAAATTAAAAGGGAAGGAAGGAACAGGCTAAAATGCCATGACAAAGCCAACTCTGAATTCAGCATAGCTACACGCCTTAGCGCAACCTGGCTGAGAGAACTGGCTTTCTGCTATGGCTTTACCTCTCAGACTGGAAGATTTATGAGGAATGGGAGAAAGGGTGGGAGGGTTAAACCAAGAAATGTATCAATTACCAAACTACAAATAAAAATAGCTCCTCTGCACAAGCTTCATTAAGTTTTATCAGCAAGTATCTTGGGGTTTTACACTCAAACCACAGGTCATAAATTCACAGTAAATTCTCCATATGTTCACCAAACACCTGAATTCAATTTCTCTTCTGGTTGTGAAGTAGGAATGTGGTGCTCAAATTAATTATGCATGCAAAGTTAGTTTCTAACAAGGGCAGTTTTTTTGTGTGATGCTGAAAGGTATTTATAACATCTGAAATTTGAGGATAGATCTTTCTTCAGTCCTCGTATTTTCATACTGGCATAAACTCTCTCTTCCAAGTTTGTACAGTGAAAAATAAAGCTGGTGAATACCTTTTTATAATATAATATTCGCATTTTTCTATAGATAATCCTAGATATTTATGAGATGTAACAAACAGTCTTAACATTTACTCTAAGGATTTTAGACAAATATTTCTATGAGTAGGTACAAATCACCTTGAATTACAAGGAAAGTCTACAGTGAGACTAAATGGCTATATTTATATATGTCTATGTGTACATGTGAAATTAGCTACCTGGGAAATATCGTGTCATTTTAGGTTTATTTTCACAGTTTTACTCATCATCTGTAATATGAAAAGAATTATGAGAAACTTATGCAAATCCCAAAGGCACTTACTTTCTTCAGCTGATAAAATTCATTTTCAGATTCTGACAGCTGTGATTTGTTGTCCATTTCACACCAATTTCAGTGTAATAAATCATAACAAATTAAAAACATACAGCTCTGTTCTCTAGGTTGAAAAGGTGGTCACCAAAGCTGTTAATACTGCATCTGTTTCTGATGTGATGCGTCAGAGGGAGGGTCACCTCTCTCCATCAAAAAGACCTGGGACTAAGGCTTAGCCCAAGTCCCTCTGTGGTCATTCGGTAAAAGGGCTATCATTTTATCAGCAGCAGAATCTCAGGAATGTACCCCTCGCCCCCTTTTATTACTATCATCATTCTTCCTTATTAGCCTGTCACTGGGTTCAGGCAGGAGTGAGAAAAATTTAGCTTTACTTTTTTCAAGGGGAATTCCTCCAGTTGCAAAGAATACACACACACACGCATAAACATACATAATTTCAGGACCCAACAATAAATACACGAAGAAAGACGTTCCACTGTGAGCCTGAGGTGGCTCCTCCTGACTAGCAAATTTCACAGAAATAATCCAAGTTGGTTGCTACCCAAAAGGGTTGCTTGTCTTCCAGTCACACCTCCAGTGAGGCAAATGGTAAAACTCCATATCAAGAGTAATATTGTTTAACAAGCTTTAAAAAATCATCAGTGTAAAATTATCAAAGAGATCATATTCTAATAAATCTTGCTAAACAGTCTTTGAATATTGTGAGGGTGAATGTTAGAATCTAAAACCCCAGGATGGTGGAGGAATTCATACTGAACCTATGTAAGCCCCTGTGAGAGGAGACTGCTGAGCTGTAGACAGAAGCAGGGTCCTGCAGGCAGGAGACTTCCTAGCAGGCAGCTCTGTGTGGCTTTACACGAATGAATGATGGGAGAGAAAATGTTTTCCAGGTATACCTTTGAATTTAAATGCACTCCTGAAAATAAAATGTTACTGCCTATAAGAAATCACATATGTCATTTTTCTTTGCATAATGCAAGAACCAGTTATAATTTGGGGTTAATGCCCAAAGTGCATTTACTTTTCATAAATCGTGTGATTTTCTTGAACTGTCTATTAAATGGCAAGGACATGTAAGGTTATTCTAATGCGTTACAGAGTTGAGGAAAGTTTATGGATTATACTATTCATTCAATAAAACCACTGAGAATACAAAGGTTAGTGAGTTGTGACCTACAGTTAAAGTCTATGCTTCAAACTAAAATATACATTTGAGTGTCTGAATAAGGAGCGATGGATTTTTAATATTACAGGCGAAAACCCTGAAGAACTAAAAGTAGAGTGAAAATCAGGAATACATTATGGAAATTTGAAATAAAAAAAGCAATGGAAATTAAATTACAAAACCTGATGGGGTTTGATGACAAAATAAAACGATTATCATGTTCTTCTTCACATTACAGAGGTTTTATCATACAAGCATAGAAACTAATTATAGAACCATTATTTTAATTCTTTAATCATGAAATGATTACATAGAATTTAAGACTAACATTGTCTTTGTTTTTGCATTCTCTGTCTTTAATTACAGCATAAATGCAAAATACTATA
>SJYC01084466.1:0-36997 GCA_006408675.1 Madoqua kirkii | reverse complement strand
TGAAAAGAGCCTGATGCTGGGAAAGCCTGAAGGCAAGAGGAGAAGTGGACGACAGAGGATGATATGGTTGGATGGCATCACTGACTCAATGGGCATGAGTTTGAGTAAGCTCTGGGAGTTGGTGATGGACAGGGAGGCCTGGTGTGCTGCAGTCCATGGGGTCCCAAGGAGTTAAGATACAAATGAGCAACTGAACTAAATGAGACAAAAGAGCTATATACAGAAAACTATAAAACATTGATGAAAAAAAATAAAAAATGACATAAACAGTTGCAGAGATATTCCATGCTCCTGGGTTGGTAGAAACAATACTGTGAAAATTACTGTACTAAAAGATGCAATCTACAGATTCAATGCTGCTGCTAAGTTGCTTCAGGCGTGTCCGATTCTGTGTGACCCCATAGACGACAGCCCACCATGCTCCTCTGTGCCTGGGATTCTCCAGGCAAGAGTAATGAAGTGGGTTGCCATTTCCTTCCCCAATTCATGTAAGTGAAAAGTGAAAGTGAAGTCGCTCAGTCATGTCCTACTCTTTGCAACCCCATGGACTGCAGCCTACCCCATTGGCTGCTCCATCCATGGAATTTTCCAGGCAAGAGTACTGGAGTAGGGTGCCACTGCCTTCTCTGAGATTCAATGCAATCCCTGTCAAATTATGAATGGCATTTTTCAGAGAACTAGAACAAAAAATTTCACAATTCGTATGGAAACAAAAGACCCTGACTAGCCAAAGCAATCTTGAGTAAGAAGAATGGAGCTGGAGGAATCAACTTACCTGATTTCAGATACACTACAAAACTACGGTATCAGAGAGTATGGTACTGACAGAAAAACAGAAATACAGACAAATGGAATAAGACATTAAGCCCAGGGATAAACCCACGCATGATTGACACCTTATCTTTGACAAAGGAGGAAGTATATACAGTGGGCAAAGTCTCTGCATTAAGTGGTACTGGGACAACTGAACTAAATAACTACATGTAAAAGAATCAAATTAGAACACTTCCTAACACCACATAACAAAGATCAGTTCAAAATGGATTAAAGACCTGAATATAAGACCAGAAACTATAAAACTATCGGAGGAAAACACAGGCAGAACGTTGTATGACATAACTCATACCAAGATCCTTTATGATCCACCTCCTAGAATAAGAAAAATAAAAACAAAAATGATCAAGTGGGACCTAATTAAACTTAAAAGCTTTTGCACAGCAAGGAAAACTATAAATAAGGTAAAAAAGACAACCCTAAGAATGGGAGAAAATAGCAAATGAAACAAGTGACAAAGGCTTAAATCTCCAAAATATGCAACAGCTCATACATCTCAATGTATACATACTGATGCATGTATTACATATACATAGAAAAATACAACTCAGCTTTCAATATTGTAAAGCAATTATCCTTCAATTAAAAATAAATATATTTTTTAAAGATAAAGAGGATTCAAGAGGCATCAAGCACAAAAATAAAACATGATTTCTCTACAAAAATGATGCAGGCCACAAAGGAGTAGCAAGATATATTTAAGGTCCCAGAAGGGAAAAATCTGCAACCTAGGATATGCTACCAATCAAGACTATCGTTTCCAATAGAGGGCAGAATAAAGAATTTCTCAGACAAGCAAAACCAAAAAAAGATATCAGCACTAATTGGAAAAGGCCCTGATGTTGGGAAAGATTGAGGGCATGAAGTGAAGAGGACAACAGGATGAGATGACTGGATGGCATCAGTGACTCAATGGACATGAGTTTGAGCAAGCTCCATGAAATAATGAAGGACAGGGAAAAGCTAGTGTGCTATAGTTCATGGGGTTGAAAAGAGTCAGGCATGAATTAGTGAATAAACAACAAGAACAAAACGTATCCTAAAAGAAATACTGAAAGGTCTTCTATAAATAGAAGGGAAACAAGAATATGCAAGAAAAAAAAAATCACAAATAGAAATTAAATCACTTACCAAATTTTTTGAAAATGACGATAACTACAAGGAATAGCAAAACAAATGTGAAGATATAAAAAAAGAAACCAAAATCATAAATATGGGAGGAGTAAGAAAATGTAGATTTTTTAGTGGAATCTGTTTGAGATTATATGACAATCAGTCTAAAGGAAGTACATATAAGGGGTTAACATACTTGAGAAACAGAGTAGCCACAAATCAAAAACGTGTAATAGAGGCACAAAAACCAAAAAGAACAGAAACACAATGCAAAAGAAATCAAACTATAGAAGGAAAAAGAAGAAGGAAAAGAGCAAAGAAGAAATACAAGAATCAACTGGAAAAGAAGGTCTGAAATGGTAATAAATACATATCTATCAATAATTACCCTAAAAGTCAACAGACTAAATACTCCAATCAAAAAATATGGAGTAGCAGGTTGGATTAAAAACACAAGAACCTACAACAGGCTGCCAATGAGAGACTCACTTTAGAGCAAATGATACATATAGATTGAATGTGAGGGGAAGCAAACGAAAATGACAAGAAAGTGGGGGCTACAAAGCTTGCATCAGACAAAATCAACTTTAAAACAAAGGCCAAAGGTAAAGAACAATAATATGTAATGACAAAAGGATCAATTCAAAAAGATGGTATTACACTCATCAACATATATGCACCCAATTTATGAGATCTAAAATACATAAAATACTAAGAGACATGAAGGGAGAAACTGATAGGAAATTTAGTAATACTGGGAGACACTGACATCCCACTCATATCAATGGACAGCTGTTCCAGACAGAAAATAAGGCAACAGAGATCATACATGATACAACAGAATCGTTAAGACTTAATTTGCAATTTCAAGACATTAAATCCAAAAAATGTAGAATATACATTCTTTTCAAGTGCACATGGAACATTCTCTAGGATTGATCACAGACTAGCATGAAAATAATTCTCAACAAATTTAAGAGGATGCAAAGTATTTCAAACATCTTTTCTGACCACAGTGAAATGAAAGTAGAAATCAACCACAGAACAGAAATGAGAAAAAAAGAATACATAGCGACTAAACAACATTGTTACAAAACAATGGTTCAAGGATGAAATCAAAGAAGGAATTATAAAATATAAGACAAATGGCAATGAAAACACAACTATACAAAATCTATGATATGCACCAAAAGCAGTTCTTAGCAAAATGAGCCTTCCTCAAAAAACGAGAGAAATCTCAAATAAACATCATATGAAAGAATTAGAAAAAAAGGGAACAAACAATATTTAAAAGTCAGCAGAAGGAAGGAAATAAAGATAGGATTGTTATTACTGCTGTTGTTTAGGCACTAAGTTGTGTCCGACGTTTTTGAGACCCCAGGGACTATAGCCCACCAGGATGCTCTCTGTCCATGGGATTTCCCAGGCAAAAATATTGTCATTTTTATCTCCAGGGAATCTTTCTGACCCAGTCACTGAACTCACATCTCCTATATTGGCAGGCAGATTCTTTACCACTGTGTCATCTGGGAAGCCCAAGGATCAGACAGGAAATAAATTCTAAAAAGCAATTTAAAAAAAATCAATAAAACCAAGAATTAGTTTTTTTAAAAGGGTACAGAAAATTTACAAGTTACTGGCCAGGCTCATAAGAAAGAAGAGAGAGGACCTAAATAAAAAAAATAAGAAATGAAAAATGAGAAACAACAACTGATATGTTAAAAATTTTAAAAATCATAAGAGAATACTATGAATCATCCGAGAATACTACATGCCAACAAACTAGACAAACCAGAAGAAATGACACGTTTCTAGAAAGTATAGCCTATAAAAAATGAATTTAAAAAATAGACCAATTTGAACATACTGATTACTAGAAACAAAATAGAATCTGTAAAAAAAAAAAAAAAAAAAAAAACCCCACAAAGGTCCAGAACCAGATGGCTTTACAGTCAGAACTGACCAAACATGCAAAGAAGAATTTACACTGATCCTTCTTAAACTTATCCTAAAGACTGAAGAGGAGGGCACATGCTCAAAAACATTCTGTGGAGCCACCAATACCAAAATAAGAAAAAAGACACCACCAGTAAAGAAAATTTAGGCCAATATATTTGATAATTTAGATGAAAAAAATTCTCACTGAAACATTATGAAACCGAATCCAAAGACATGTACAAAAGATCATACACCATGACCAAGCTGGATTCATCCTAGGGTCATAGGAATGGTCCAACATCTGCAAACCCATCTACATCAAATAAAAGAAAAGAAAATAAAACTACACAGTCATCTCAACAGATAAAGAAAAACCATTTGATAAAATTCAGCCCCCATCCATGATAAAACATTCTTCACCAAATTAAGTATAAACGGAACATATATCAACCTATAAGAAAATCAGAGCCAATATAATACTCAATGGCAAAAAGCTGAAAGCCTTTATTTTACACTAAAAGCTGGATTAAGACAAGGTTGCCCACTCTTACCACTTTTATTCAAAATAGTATACGAAGTCTTATCCCCAGCAATAGGAGAAAGAAATAACAGGTATCCAAATTGGAAGGTAAGAGGTGAAGCTGTCATTATATTTAGATGAAATGATAATATATATATGTGCATGCTAAGTTGCTTCAGTTGTATGTGACTCTTTGTGACCCTATGGACTGGAGCCTGCCAGGCTCCTTTTTCCATGGGGATTTTCTAGGCAAGAATATTGGAGTAGGTTGCCATGCACTCATCCAAGCAATCTTCCTGACCCAGGGATCAAACTTGCATCTCATGCAGCTCCTGTACTGCAGGTGGATTTTTATCACTGAGGAACCCTTATACTATATACAGAAAACCCGAAGGATTCCACAGAAAAACTACTAGCACTGATAAATGAATTCAGCAAGGTTCAGTTCAGTCGCTCAGTCGTGTCCGACTCTTTGCGACCCCATGAATCGCAGCACGCCAGGCCTCCCTGTCCATCACCAGCTCCCGGAGTTCACTCAGAATCACATCCATCGAGTCAGTGATGTCATCCAGCCATCTCATCCTCTGTCGTTCCCTTCTTCTCCTGTTCCCAATCCCTCCCAGCATCGGATCTTTTCCAATGAGTCAACTCTTCACAGGAGGTAGCCAAAGTACTGGAGTTTCAGCTTCAGCATCATTCCTTCCAAAGAAATCCCAGGGCTGATCTCCTTCACAATAGACTGGTTGGATGTCCTTGCAGTCCAAGGGACTCTCAAGAGTCTTCTCCAACACCACAGTTCAAAAGCATCAATTCTTCAGCGCTCAGCCTTCTTCACAGTCCAACTCTCACATTCATACATGACTACTAGAAAAACCATAGCCTTGACTAGACGGACCTTAGTTGGCAAAGTAATGTCTCTGCTTTTGAATATGCTATCTAGGTTGGTCATAACTTTTCTTCCAAGGAGTTAGTGTCTTTTTTTCATGGCTGCAGTCACCATCTGCAGTGATTTTGGAGCCCAAAAAAATAGTCAGCAAGGTAGCAGGATACAAAATTAACATACAGAAATTGGTTGTACTTCTTTACCCTAACAATGAAGTATCAAAAAGCGAATATAAAAATAATTCATTTTAAAACTGCCTGAATTAAAACACTTAGAAATAAATCTCAACAAGGACATAAAAGATTTATGCGGTGATTAATAAAGGAAACTGATGGTGATTCAAAGAGATGAAAGACGTCACATTATCACAGAAAGAATACTGTGAAAATGCCCATGCTGCCCAAAGCAAGCTACAGATTTAATGCAATCCCTATCAAACTACCTAAGAGACGTTTCACAGAGTTAGAAAAAAATAATCCTAAAATTTATATGGAACCGACTCAACGGACATGAGTTTGAGCAAACTCTGGGAACTAGTCAAAGACAGGGAAGCCTGGCTTGCTATAGTTCATGGGGCCGCAAAGAATCAGACAGAACTTAGTGACTGATTGGAGGAGAGTGCAGCAGGCAGGATGCAGCAGGCAGAACACAGAAAGACCTGCACAGATGGTCCGGGTCACCACTCTGTGCTCCCCTGAGATATGAGTCTGCTGGTGCGGGCAGTGGTTGAGTGATGAAACCTGAGTTTCAAGGACAGACCCAGGAGAGGACTGGTGTTGGCTGTGTGGAGACAGCCTGAAGGGGCTGAAGCATGGAACAGGCTGAAATTGGGGTATGTGGAAGAATTTCAGGCCTGCCATAGAAGGGAAGCCTTTCTTAAAGAGCAAGGAAGGGAGGGACGGGCCAGTCATTGGCTTTTCTTCCTCTGTGTGCTTTCAGCTGACTTGGCACTACCTCTAGTAGCTCTGGGGGCATGTCAGTGGACCGCCATGTCAGGTGGGGCTGAAATCTGAGCCCTCTCCCCGCAGCTGTGGAGATTTACATCACGGTTGCCAGTTTCATAAACTCAGCACCTACATAACATCCAAGTGGACAGCAGGTACTCCCATGGCTGGGATGGCACTGGCCTTAGCAGCTGTGGGCTTTGTGGGCACATGCATGTGGAGGCTGAACCAGAGTATGGACTGTTTCCACACTCCCACGGTGCATCCAAGGGCACAACCACAGCAGTCCTCATACCTCACTTCAGTGGATCTTTGCTGGCAGATCTGCTCTGTGGCTTTGTGAACACACAGCAAAAGAGACGGCAGCCCTGATTGCCTGCATTCCCACGATGGAGGTGGGACAGAGGGCAATGCCAACAACAGTGTATTTTGTGAGCCTGCACAGCAGTGACAGGTTATTATACCACAGAACACACTCTCCAGTGGACAGCTCCAGCAGAGCAATACTCAGTGGTTCCCTTTCCCAACACTGCTTCAGTATCAACTACCTTGCACCGCAGCTCAGAAACACATCTGTGGGCTTCCACCCCAACAAGTAGGGAGGAGACCCTACCTATGAGAGGGCTGTGAAACCGCAAAGAGGAGGGGCCCCCAAACATCCTGTGGAGGCTTTAGTCACCACACCAGTGACACCCCCTTATCAAGGGGTAACATAAGCACTGACTGAGGAAACAGGCAGTAGGCTTTCATATGAAAATCAGTCTCACACCAAAAATATTAAACTCACACAAGCTATGCAGGATGCCCACATAGTAATAGACCCCAAAGCCACAGTAGATACCTGTCTCTCCTAAACTCATCGAGCAAGACAAACTCAAGTAAATGTAGATGCAGAGTAACCACTCCAATTAAAAGATCAAGAAGATTCCCTGAAAGAATGAAAAATGAAACAGCCCTCTTCGGTCTAACAGACACTGAGTTCAATAAAGACATAATGAAAACACTGAAGGAATTAAGAAAGGTTACCAACACAAATGCAGATTAATATAAAAGGGAACTAGAAAAAATAACAAAGAGCCAAGGAAAATTAGAAAACTCATTGCTATAATGAAAGCTGAGCTAAAAGCATGAACATCAGGTTGAATAATGAAGAACAATAAATAAATGATCTGCAAGATAGAATAATGGAAATCCCCCAATCAGAAGAGCAAAAAGAAAGGCCAATTAAAAAAAAAGAAAGCAATTTAAGAGACCTACGGATTCTATAAAACATACCTATGTACACATAATAGATATTCAAAATGGAACAGGATGATAAAAGGGGATCAAAAATTTATTTGAAGAAATTATAGCTGAAAATTTCCCAAACCAAAAGAAGGAAACAGATATGCAGGTATGGGAACTGCAGAGGATCCCAAACAGATCACACAAAGACAAATATTTTATATGAACACTGATATACGGAATATAGAAAGATGGTACTGATGAACCTATTTGAAGGGCAGCAACAGACATGCAGACACAGAGAACAGACTTATGGACACAGGTGGTGTGGAGAGGAAGGAGAGGGTGAGACAGATGTAGAGCAGCACAGTAGTGTATATACATTACCATATGTAAACCAGGCAATGGAACTGTGCTGTATGAATCAGGGAACTCAGACTGAGGCTCTGTAACAACCTAGAGGGGTGGGAAAGGGTGGGAGGAGATAGGAGGGAGAGGAGAATGTATACCTTGGGTAATTCATGTTGACGTGTGGCAGAAACCAAACGAATATAAGTAAAGCAATTATCCTTCAATTAAAAATAAATTTTTTTAAAAGTTAAAGAGAAGATTCTGAAGCCAGCAAGAGAAAAACAAAACACTAATTATAAGGGAATCTGTGTAAGGTTATCAACTGGTTTCTCTTCAGAAATGTTGCAGGACAGAAGGGAGTGGCAAGATATAGTCAAAATCTTGACAGGGAAAAATCTGCAAACTGGGGCACTCTAACTAGCAAGATAATCATTTATAATAGAAGGCAGGATAAAGAATTTCTCAGATGAGCAAAAGTTAAAATAATATATCAATACTAATTGGCAAAGACCCTGATGTTGGAAAAGATTGAGAGCAAGAAGAGAAGGGGCAACAGAGTTTGAGACAGTTGGATGGCTTCACCAACTCAATGGACAGGAATTTGAGCAAATCCAAGAGATAGTGAAGGACAGGGAAGCCTGGCTTTCCTGCAGTTCATGGGGTTTGCAAATAGTCGGATACGACATAGTGACTCAACAACAACAAAATGTATCCTAAAAGAAATACTGAATGGTCTTCTATAAATAGAAGGGAAGCAAGAATATACGGGAAATAAAAAATTCATAATTGGAAATTAAATTACTTACCAAATTTTGAGAAAGTGATGATAACCCCAAAGAAGAGCAAAATGATAAACATGAAGATGTACAAGAGGACATAAAAATCAAAAATGTGAAGAGGTAAGTAAGAAAATGTAGATTTTTTTGAGGGGGGGGGAATGTGTTTGAGATTATATGGCAATCATTCAAAAGGAAGTACATATAAGGGGTTAACACACTTGAAAAACAGAGTAACCACAAATCAAAAATGTATAATAGATGTACAAAGACCAAGAAGAACAGAACCATACTGCAGAAAATCATCAAACCACAACAGGAAAAGTGAAAAGGAAAAGAAATATAAAAATCAACCAGGAAAGAGGTTTAAGATAGTAATAAGTGTATATTTATCAATAATCATCCTAACATCAACAGACTAAATGCTCCAATCAAAAGACAGAGTGGCAGACTGGATTAAAAAAAGAAAAGCCTAAAGCAGGCTGCCTACAAGATACTCACATTAGGGCAAAGGACAAATATAGCTTGAATGTGAGGGAAAGAAAATGGAAATGACAAGAAAGTGGGAGACACAATGCTGGTATCAGACAAAATACAGTTTAAAAGAAAGCCATAGAGAAAGGTAAAGGAGGACAGTATATAATGACAAAAGGACCAATACAGAAGGAGATATTATACTCAACACATGTGCACCCAATTTAGGAGAATTAAAATAAAGCAAATAACAGACACAAAGGGAGAAACTGATAGGAATATAATAATAGTAGGAGATATTAACATCATACTCACATCAACAGACACTTGTTCTGGACACAAAATCAAAAAGGCAACAGAGGTCTTACATGATACGACAGAACAGTTACAACTTAATTGACATTTTTAAGTTTTCTAGACATTGACATTTTGTCTAGAAAACTCAGAATACACATTCTATCAAATGCATATGGAACATTCTCCAGGATTGATAACAAAGAGGACAAAAATAATCTTCAACAAATTTAAGAGGATAGAAATTATTTCAAGCATCTTTCTGACACTGACATGAAAGAAGAAATCAACCACAGAAAAAGAAATGAGAAAAAACCAATTACATGGAGACTAAACATGTTATTAAAAGCCAACAGTTCAATGATAAAATCAAAGAGGGAGTTAAAAAATATGAGGAAAATGACAATGAAAACATAACTATAAATCTACAGGATGCAGCAAAAGCAGTTCATAGTAAAATAAGCCTTCCTCAAAAAAACAAGACAAACCTCAGACACCTCATAAAAGAATTAGAAGAGGAACAAACAATACCTAAAGTCAGCAGAAAGAAGGGAACAACAGAGATCAAATTGTTGTCACTGTTGCTGTAGTGGAGGCACTAAGTAGAGTCCAGCTCCTTTGCAAGCCCAGGAACTGCAGCCCACCAGGCTGCTTTGTCCAGGAATTTCCCAGGCAAGAATATGGGAGTGGGTTTCCATTTCCTTCTCCAAGGAATCTTCCCAACCCAGTGAGTAAACCCACATCTCCTGCATTGGCAAGTGGATTCTTTACCACTGAGTCACCTGGGAAGCCCAAAGATAAGATAGGAAATAAAAGAGCGATTAAAAAGGGCATTAGAAAAAAAATCAATAAAACTGAGAACTGATTCCTTACAAGGATAAACAAAATCAACAAAGCTCTAGCTCTGGCCAAGCTCACAGAAAAGAGCCTTAAATAAACTAAATAAGAAATAAAAAAGGAGAAATAACAATGGACACTGTAGTAATTTTAAAAACCTAAGAGAATACTATGAACCATAAAAGAATACTATATGCCAACAAATTGGACAATGGAGAAGAAATGAACAGGTTTCTAGAAACGAAAGACTATCAAAACTGAATTTAAAAAATAGATAATTTGAACAGATTACTACAAATGAAATAGAATCTGTAACTTAAAAAAAAAAAAAACCCACAGAGGCCCAGGACCAGATGGTTTCGTTGTCAAAATTGACCAAACATCAAAGGAGACCTTATACTGATCCTTCTTAAACTCATCCTAGAGACTGAAGAGAAGTAAACACTCTCAAAGACATTCTGTGAAGCCACCATCACCCAAATAACAAAACCAGGAAAAATACACTAGCAGAAAAGAAAATTATAGGCCAATATATTTGACAAAATATCTCACTGAAATATAAGCAAACCAAATCCAAAACACATTAATAAGATCATACACCATGACCAACTTGGATTCATCCCAGGGTCACAGGAATGGCTTAACACATGCAAATCAACCAGTGTGACACACTACATCAAAAAAAGAAAAGACAAAAAATACACGGTCATCTCAATAGATACAGAAAACACATTTGGTAAAATTCAACACCCATTCATGATAAAAAACACAAACTCTCACCAAACCGAGTATACAGGGAACATATATCAACATAATAAATGCTATTTATGACAATAGTTATAAATAGTCAGTATAATACTCAACTATGAAAAGGTGAAAGCCCTTCCACTAAAATCTAGAATAAAACAAGGTTGCCAATTCTTACCACTTCCATTCAACATAGCATAGGAAGTCCCAGTCACAGCAAACACACAAGAAAAAGAAATAAAAGATATCCAAATTGGAAAGGAAGAGGTAAAACTGTCATTATATTTAGATGAAATGACAGAACATATGTGCCTGCATGGTAAGACACTTCAATCCTGTTTGTCTCTTTGTGACCCAAAGGACTGTAGCTTGCCAGGCTCCTATGTCCATGGGACTTCCTAAGCAAGAATACTAGAGTGGGCAGCCATCTTCTCCTCTAGGAGATCTTCGCCACCCAGGGATCAAACCTACGTTTCCTGCAGCTCCTGCACTGCAAGTGGATTCTTTACTGCTGAATCACTGGGGCAGTCCCGATACTATATATAGAAAACCCTAAAGATATCACAGAAAAGCTACTAATACGGATAAAATGATTCAGCAAGGTAGCAGGATACAAAATTAACATACAGAAATTGGCTGCACATCCTTACACAAAAAGTGAACGTACAAAAAATCTTTTAAAATGCCTGAAACAAAATCAAATACTTAAGAATAAATATGAACAGGAGGTAAAAGACTTTTTTCATCATTCATATATGAAATTGATGGTGATTCAAAGATCACCAAGATATCAAAATCTCATGGACTGCAAGAATTAATATTATTAAAATGGCCATACTGCCCAAAGTAATCCACAGATTTATTGTTCAGTTCAGTCACTCAGTTGTGTCCAACTCTTTGTGACCCCATGAACTGCAGCACGTCCGACTTCCCTGTCTATCACCAACTCCCAGAGTCCACCCAAACCCATGTCCATTGAGTCGGTGATGCCATCCAACCATCTTATCCTCTGTCGTCCCCTTCTCCTGCCCTCAATCTTTCCCAGCATCAGGATCTTTTCAAAGGAGTCAGCTCTTCACATCAGGTGGCCAAAGTATTGGAGTTTCAGCTTCAACATCAGTCCTTCCAATGAACACCCAAGACTGATCTCCTTTAGGATGGACTGGTTGGTGTGATCACCATCAAATTACCCATGAGACTTTCCACAGAACTAGGAAAAAAAAGAGTCCTAAAATTTATATGGTACCATAAGAGACTCAGAATTGCCAAAGGAATACTGAAGGAAAAAAAACACAAAAACAATGCAGCAGGCTTAAAACTGCCAGGCTTCAGATAATACTCAAAAGCTACTTTAATCAAAACAGTATGGTATTAGCACAAAAACAGATACATAGACCAATGAACAGAAAAAAAGAGCTCAGAAATAAACCAACACACCTCCAGTCAGTTAATCTTCAACAAAGATGGCAAGAATATACAAGGGAGAAGAGAGATTCCTGAGTAACTGGTGCTGTGAAAGTTGGACATCAGCGTGTAAATCATTAAGTTAGAACACACACTTCACAGCATATACAATAATAAACTCAAAATGGCTTAAAGACTTAAACATAAGACATGACACCATAAAAATTCCTAGGAGGGAACATAAAACGTTTTCTGACATAAACTGGACCAATGTTTTCTTAAGTCAGTCTCCTAAGACCAATGGAAATAAAAGCAAAAATAAACAAATGGGACCTAATCAAACTGCACAGCAAAGAAAGCCATAAACAAAGAACCTATCAAGCAAGAGAAAATATCTGCAAATGAGGCAACAAACAAGGGCTCACTTTCCAAAATATACAAACAGCTCACATAAGTCAATAACAAAAAAATAAACAACCCAATCAAAAACATGGGCCAAAGATCCAAACAGACATTTCTCCAAAGAAGAAACACAGACTGTCAACAGACATATGAAAAGATGCTCAACATCACTAAGTATTAGAAAAATGCAATCAAAATTACAATGAGGTATCATCTCACACTGCTCAGAATGACCATCATTAAAGTACTTGAAATACCAAATGCAGGAGAGGGTATGGAGAAGAAGGAATTCTTGTACACTGTTGGTGGGAATGCAAATTGGTATAGCCACTATGGAAAACAACACAGATATTCCTCAAAACACTAAAAACAGAATTACCATATGATCTGGCAATCCCACTCCTTGAACTAGGAAAAAAAAGAGTCCTAAAATTTATATGGTACCATAAGAGACTCAGAATTGCCAAAGGAATACTGAAGGAAAAAAAACACAAAAACAATGCAGCAGGCTTAAAACTGCCAGGCTTCAGATAATACTCAAAAGCTACTTTAATCAAAACAGTATGGTATTAGCACAAAAACAGATACATAGACCAATGAACAGAAAAAAAGAGCTCAGAAATAAACCAACACACCTCCAGTCAGTTAATCTTCAACAAAGATGGCAAGAATATACAAGGGAGAAGAGAGATTCCTGAGTAACTGGTGCTGTGAAAGTTGGACATCAGCGTGTAAATCATTAAGTTAGAACACACACTTCACAGCATATACAATAATAAACTCAAAATGGCTTAAAGACTTAAACATAAGACATGACACCATAAAAATTCCTAGGAGGGAACATAAAACGTTTTCTGACATAAACTGGACCAATGTTTTCTTAAGTCAGTCTCCTAAGACCAATGGAAATAAAAGCAAAAATAAACAAATGGGACCTAATCAAACTGCACAGCAAAGAAAGCCATAAACAAAGAACCTATCAAGCAAGAGAAAATATCTGCAAATGAGGCAACAAACAAGGGCTCACTTTCCAAAATATACAAACAGCTCACATAAGTCAATAACAAAAAAATAAACAACCCAATCAAAAAAATGGGCCAAAGATCCAAACAGACATTTCTCCAAAGAAGAAACACAGACTGTCAACAGACATATGAAAAGATGCTCAACATCACTAAGTATTAGAAAAATGCAATCAAAATTACAATGAGGTATCATCTCACACTGCTCAGAATGACCATCATTAAAGTACTTGAAATACCAAATGCAGGAGAGGGTATGGAGAAGAAGGAATTCTTGTACACTGTTGGTGGGAATGCAAATTGGTATAGCCACTATGGAAAACAACACAGATATTCCTCAAAACACTAAAAACAGAATTACCATATGATCTGGCAATCCCACTCCTAGGCATATATCCAGACAAGAGTATAATTCAGAGACATATACACCCCTATGTTCATGGCAGCACTATTTATAATAGCCAAGACATTAAACCAACCTAAATGACAACAAAACATGAATGGATAAAGATGTGGTACATATATACATTACTCAGCCATAAAAAGGAACTAAACTTGTCATTTGCAGAGATGTGGATGGACCTACTATCATTCAGACTGAAGTCAGAGAAAAGCTGGACTCTACATATATGTAGAGTCCAGAAAAATGGTATAGGTGATCTTTTGTGCAAACCAAAATTAGAGACACTGATGAAGAAAACAAACATATGGATAACAAGGGGAAAAAAGAGGTACACCAAATTGGGGGTGGGTTGGGATTGACATATATACACTACTACGTGTAAAATAGAAAACTAATGAGAACCTACTATATAGCACAGGATACTCTACTGGGACCTCTGGTGACCTATGTGGGAAGGAAATCCTAAAAAAAGAAGGGATATATGTATGACTAGTTCATTTTACTGTACAGTAGAAACTGACACAGCAGTGTAAAGCAACTCTACACCAACTAAAAAATAAATAACAAAAAAAAAAGAAAATGTAGTACTTTCATGCAGTAGAATATTACTCAGCCATTAAAAACAATGAAATAATGCCACTAGCAGCAACATGGGTGGACCTGGGGATTATCATACTGGAGTGAAGCACAGAGAAAGGCAAATGTCATATGAAGTCACTTACAGGTAGAATCTAAAAAAATGATACAGATGAACTATTTACAAAGTGGAGGCAGACTATCAGACTTAGGGAACAAACTTATGTGCCAGTGGGAGGGCTGGGGAGACTGATAGACTGAAGTTTGGGATTTAGATGTATTCACTGCTATGTTTAAAACAGATTACCAGTGGGGGCCTGCTACATGACACAGGGAACACTGCCCGATATCCTATAATGGGATAACAATTTTTTTCCTAAATGGGAAAGCAATTTGAAAAAGAGAGATGTAAATATAAACTGAATCACTTTGCTGTACACCCAAAACTAGCACAACACTGTTAATCAAATATTTTTCCAAAAAAATTTTTTTTCAAAAATAGACAAGACATAGAAACAACTTAAATGTCCTTCAACAGATGAATGGATCAAGACGTGGTACACATATACAATGGAATACTACTTGGCCATAAAAAAGCATGAAATAAAGCCATCTGCAGCAACACAGATGAACCTGGAGATTGTCATACTAAGTGAAATTAGGTCAGACAGAGAAGAGACAAGTATCATATGATATCATTTATATTTGGAATCTAAAATATGACACAAATGAACTTATCTACAAAAACAAAATACAGATTCACTGACATTGAGAACACACTTGTGGTTTGCCAAAGGGGGAAGGAGAATGTGTAGAGAAGGATTCGGTGTTTAGGATTAGCAGGTGCAGACTATCACATACGGAATGGATAAACAAGGTCCTACTGTCTAGCACAGGAAGAATAGCTAGTATTCTGTGATAAACCGTAACAGAAAAGAATATGAAAAAGAATGTCTATGTAGGTATACTGAATCACTGTGCTGTGCAGTAGAAATTTACACAACATTGTAAATCAACTATACTTCAATAATATAAATTTTAACAAATGATTTCTACATGAAAAAACAGATCTTATCTATCACTTACTTTTCTTTGGCAAAAAAAAATCTGTACCATCTCTATGTGGCTTGGTATATGTACTTTCTCACATCTGTCAATAAACACCTTCATTAGATTAGGTGGGAATAAATTTGGAAATCAATTTTGCTTCAAATGAGGACCTCGGCCATTCAGTTTTCTGAGTCTACATGTTAAAAAAAACTACTAACGATGCAAAACTCACATAGAAATAAGAGATGTAATCCCTCACCTTAATATAGTTCAAAGGTAATAAGGGTAACTATATGTAGATATAGGAAAACCAAACAGTTATTTGAGAAGGTTATAATCTTTGTCCATGGAGTCCCAAAAAGTCAGACACAACTTAGCAACTGAACAACAACAAATGATCTTTGTAGAAATAACAAGCTCCACCCTCAGTATTCCAGCTGCAAAACACAGGTCACGTGACTGTTAGCACAGTGCTCAGGTGGCCGCTCTGACGGAACACTTTTCATCCATACCAAGGAGACTTCATCTCGTTAGTCCTCATGAAGGGCCAGCCACTCGCCACTCTTCCCCAGGTAGAGAACCACCAGAAAAGGGTGCCAGACAGCCTTGCTCTCAGCAGGCTATGATTTTCTAAGTAAATCAGAACTTCCTAGAGAAGGTGGTAAGGACTTGTTTTTTTAATTTGAAGTTCAGAACTAAATCTCAAAAACGTCCAGAAAAGTCTTATAAACACAAAATTGGACAGCTGAGAACAGGAAGAAATATTTAGTGCTTTTTCTTTTAGCACAGCATGACCTGAATTTAAATCCCAGCTCGGGGGCTTCCCTGGTGGCACAGGTGTAAGGACTCCACCTGCCAGTGGAGGAGACACGGGTTCAATACCTGGTCTAGGAAGATCCCATATCCTGCGGAGCAGCTAGGACTATGTGGCACGAGGACTGAGCTTGTACTCTAGAGCCCTGGAGCCACAGCTGCTGAGAGCTCCCGTGCTAAATGGGCTACTACTGAAGCCCGCAGGCTCTACAGCCTGTGACCCATACCGAGAAGCCATCGCAATGAGAAGCCCGCAGATAGCAACTACAGAGTAGCCCATGCAGCAGTGAGGACCCAGTACAGCCAAACACAAATTATCAAAATTCCGGTTCTGTGCTTTGTCTTAGAGAAGCTACTGAATCTCTTTCTAAAGTTTCTACATTTGTGACAGGGGGATACGATCACCTTCCTCACAGAGTTGTCAGAATTACTGAAAGAGATCATCTATACATTCTTTGGTCAAATGCTTGGGACACAGTTGGTCGTCAATAAACGACCACACCTTGATTATTTTTAACATTTTTGACATTTGAGATCGCAAATTATTTTATTAAATTAGGGTTCAGAAAACTCATCTTAAATAAACACTGAAATGCCAGAAAAGTTCTCAGGCTAAAAAAATAACTGGATTGAAGTGAGATTTAGCAAGGAGGCAGAGAAAAAATGATTTAAGTCAGGGAGAGGATTTTCAAGACAAATACAAGTAAAGAAAGATGATTTATTGAAAAAATGAAGGTCATTAAAGGTAGGGAACAAGGGGAAATCATGAAGGTAAAACAATACTAATGAATATACAAATTAGAAAAGCAAGAAATAAAAGTAGGAGAAAGACAAATACGTTAACTAGAAATCATTTTAAAGCAAGTACTGGGTTGGTTAAAAAGTTCGTTCAGGATTTCTATAAGGGAAAACAGGTCCAGAATGGGAACAGCCTGCCTTGCTGAGGTCTGAGGGAGCACGTAAATATTTACACTTCCAATGTCATTTCCTAGGCAGGCAGGATATGAAATGCTATCAAGAGACAGGGAAAAATGAAAGTGGGAAACATAAAAGAGCCCACTGGCCATATAAAGCTAAGTTTAAATGTTCTCAGGAGGAGAGGGTGTCCATTAAAGTGAAAAGCGGCAGAGGGATACAGGGGGTGAAAAGATAAGGATTTGTATAAGCATAGATCACTATTTATTTTTATAGTAATTATTACAGCAGAATGGCTGAAATGAAACATAGGCTAGAAGCTTAGAGCAATCATTGGCAGAAGGCAAAGAATGAAAGAGAACAAGAGGAATATGAGTCATTGTGGAGCTAGATGAAGGGGTCAACCCATATCATCTTTTAATTAATTTATTCTCATTGGAGGATAATTACAAATATTTTGATGGTTTTTGCCATACATCAGTATGAATCAGCCACAGGTATACACTGGTCTCTTCATCCTGAATCCCCCTCCCTGCTCTCTCCATACCCTATCCCTCCAGGTTGTCAGAGAACACTGGCTTTGGGTAGGCAATGTAAATTTAATATGACAATAATTCAAGTTATTGAGTGTTTCATATTTCATTATAGAGTTTGTGCCCCTTTGTGGATCACAGTCTTATCATGGTGAATGGGCTTACATAACTCAATGGACCTATGAGCCATGCTGTGCAGGGCCATCCAAGATGGATGGGTCACAGTGGAGAATTCTGACAAAATGTGGTCTACTGGAGGAGGGAGGGCAAACCCCTGCAGGATTCTTGCTGCAAGAGCCTCATAAACAGTATGAAAAGACAAAAAGATATTAACACCCGAAGATGAGGCCCCCAGGTCAGAAGGTATCCTATATGCTACTGGGTAAGAGCAGGGGGCAATTACCAATAGCTCCAGAAAGAGTGAAGCAGCTAGGCCAAAGCAAAAATGATGCTCAGTTGTGAATGTGTCTGGTGTGAAAGTAAAGTCCAACGTTATAAAGAACAATACTGCATAAGAACTTAGAATGTTAGGTCCATGAATCAAGGTAAATTAGAGGTGATCAAGGAGAAGGCAAGAGTGAATATCAATGTACAGAGGATTCTGTGAAATAAAACGGACTGGAATGGGAGAATTTAATCCAGATGACCATCACATCTACAACTGAGGGGAAGAATCCCTTAGAAGAAATGGATTACCCTTCAAATCTGAAATGCAGTAATTAGGTGCAATCTAAAAAATCAAAGAAAGATCTCGGTTGGTTTCTAAGGCAAACCATTCAACACCACAATAATTCAAGTCTATGCCCCAAGTACTGATGCCAAAGAAGCTGAAGTTCACAGATTCTATGAAGACCTACAAGAATTCTAAAACTAACACTTTCAAAAAAAGATGTCCTTTTCATCATAGGGAATTGGAATGTAAACATAGGAAGTCAAGAGATACCTGGAGTTAACAGGCAAATTTGGCCTTGGAGTAAAAATGAAGCAGGGAAAAGATTAACAGAGTTTTGTCAAGAGTACACACTGGTCACAGCAAAACACCCTTTTCGAACAACACAAGAGATGACTTTACACATGGACATCACCAAATAGTCAATAAAGAAATCAGACTGATTACATTCTTTGCAGCCAAAGATAGAGAAGCTCTATTTATCAGCAAAAACAAGACCTGGGGCTGACTGTGGCTCACATCATGAGCTCCTTAATGCAAAATTCAGACTTATATGAAGAAAGTAGGGAAAACCAATAGGCCATTCAGGTATGACCTAAATCAAGTCCCTTATGATTACACAGTGATGGTGACAAATAGATTCAAGAAATTAGATCTGGTAGACAGAGTGCTTGAAGGAATATGGATGAAGGTTTGTATAGGAAGAGGTGATCAAAACCATCCCAAAGAAAAAGAAATGCAAGAAGGCAAAGTGATTGTCTGAGGAGGATTTACAAATAGCTGAGGAAAGAAGAGAAGTGAGAGGCAAAGGAGAAGGGGAATGATATACTCAGCTGAATGCAGAGTTCCAGAGAACAGCAAGGAGAGAAAACAAAGCCCTTAATGCAAATAAATAGAGGAAAACAAGAGAATGGGAAAGACTTGAGATCTCATCAAGAAAACTGAGATACTAAGTGAACACTTAATGCGAGGATGGGCAAAATAAAGGACAGAAATGGTAAGGATCTAACAGAAGCAGAAGAGATTAAGAAGAAGTGGTAAGAATACACAGAGCAACTATACAAAAAAGGTCTTAATGACCCAGATAACCACGATGGTGTGGTCACTCAACTACAGCCAGACATTCTTAAGCGTGAAGTCAAGTGGGCCTTAGGAAGCATTACTACAAACAAAGTGAGTGGAGGGGATGGAATTCCAGCTGAGCTGTATCAAATTCTAAAATATGATGTTGTAAAAGTGCCACACACACTATGCCAGTAAATCTGAAAAACTCTTTAGTGGCCACAGGACTGGAAAAGGTCAGTTTTCATTCCAACCCCAAAGAAGGGCAGTGCCAAAGAATTGCCAAAGGCAGTTCCAACTATTGGACAATTGCACTCCTTTCACATTCTAGTAAGGTTATGCTCAAAATCCTTCAAGCTAGGCTTCAGCAGTACATGAACCTAGAAATTCCAGATGTACAAGCTGGGTTTAGAAAAGGCAGAGGAATTGCCAGACACTGCATTACCAACATTTGGTGGATCATAGAGAAAGCAAGGAAATTCCAGAAAAACATCTGCTTCACTGACTATACTAACGCCTTTGACTATGTGCATCACAACAAACTGGAAAATTCTTAGAGATGGGAATACCAGACTACCTTACCTGCCTCCTGAGAAACCTGTATGCAGGTCAAGAAGCAAGACAGAACCTAACATGAAACACCAGACTTGTTGAAAACTGGGAAAGGAATACGTCAAGGTTGTATATTATCCTTCTGTTGATTCAGTGCAGAGTACATCATGAAAAATGTCAAGCCAGATGATCACAAGCTGTAATCAAGATTGCCAGTAGAAATATCAACAACCTCAGATACCATGCTAATGGCAGAAAGCAGAGGAACTAATTAGCCTCTTGAAGAGAGTGAAAGAGTACAGAAGCCAGCTTTAAACTCAACATTCAAAAAACTAAGATCGTGACATCCAGTCCCACCACTTCATACAAACAGATTTTATTTCCTGGGCTCCAAAATCACTGTGGACAGTAACTGCAGCCATGAAATTAAGACACTTGCTCCTTGGAAGAAAAGTTATGACAAACCTAGACAGCATACTAAAAAGCAAAGACATCTCTTTGCTGACAGAAGTGTGTATAGTCAAAGCTATGGTTTTTCCAGTAGTCATGTACAGATGTGAGGGTTGGACCATAAAGAATGCTAAGCACCAAAGAATTGATGTTTTCAAACTGTGGTGCTGGAGAAGACTCTTGAGAGTCCCTTGGACAGCAAGGAGATCAAACCAGTCAATCCTAAAGGAAATCAATCTTGAATATTCAACAAGGACTGATGCTGAAGCTTCAATACTTTGGCCACTTGATGTAATGGGCCTGCTCACTGGAAAAGACCCTAATGCTGGGAAAGATTGAGGGCAGGAAGCAAAAGAGGTGACAGAGAATTAGATGGTTGGATGGCATCGACTTAAAGGACATGAGTTTGAGCAAACTGTGGGAGATAGTGAAGCACAGAGAAGCCTGGCATGCTGCAGCCCATGGGACTGCAAAGAGTCAGACACGACTAAGTGACTGACGACAACTGCCTGACTCCAGTCCACATGTTTAACTCCTATGCCTTTCAACATCGGGATTGTATGCTCACATCCCCCAGGCTGATTCTCATTGTTTTTGGAGTAGCATTTTAAAAGTCAGAAGTTTTTACATAAAACGTTAGATTTTCCATTTTTCCTTAAAAGTCACAGCTCTGGAATGTTAAGTCCACACATCTCCCTGACAACAAACTGCCCTAAGATCACCACCTTCCCCACTACTCCACAGGACAGACTGGCTTCTGTCACTTGGCGGAGGCCTATGAACTACTTTATAAGGATTCGCATGCTCACTGTCCTCATGAGCGTTAACAGGAATCTCACTATACAGGCAGGGGTGAGTGTTTTTTTTTAAAGTCTTTTGTCCCACCCACGCAGTGCAGCATTCTTAATTCCCTGACCAGGAACTGAACCCACAGCCCCTGTACTAGAAGAAAAAGTCTTTACCACTGGACCACCAGGTGAGTATATTTTTAACAGTTTTCAAAGGGGACTCAGACTGTCCCCAGGTTAATCTTGTAGTAAGTTGTAGAATCAAGATTTTAATCCAGTCCTATGATTCCGAAGTACAATTTCCTCTCTTGACCTTACATCTCAATACAATGGGAAGGTCCATGACCTGAATCCAAGTCACACTGATAATGCAATTTTAAAAAGAACAGGGACTTCCATGGTGGCAACGTGGGTAATCTGTCTGCCAGTGCAGGGGACACAGGTTTGATCCCTGGTCCAGGAAGACTTTATGTGCCATGAAGCAACTAAACCCAAGTGCCACAGCTACTGAAGCCAGTGCTCCTAGAACCTGTGCCCCACATAAGAGAAGCCATCGCAGCGAGAAGCCCACACACGGCAACAAAGAGTAGCCCCTGCTCACCGCAACCAGAGGAAGCCTGCACAGAGCAACGAAGACCCAGTGCAGCCAAAAGCAAAGAAAAACTTAAAAAGGAAATAAAAATTTTAAGAGAATAATAGAGTCCTTTAGAGTGCTTACTGATAAATTCTAAGTCTATTTAGAATCCAAAACTGGAATTCATGGGTTATATACATATGTGAAAAGCCATTTACCTGTGGCTATACCTCTGTAACAATATATACTCATATACACATAAAAGCATTTAGTTTTAAAAATGAAAAAAGATGGTTTTACTTGATGAAAATACTTACACTAAGCTAGTTAAAAAGAAAGTATAAATCCTAAACTTACAAAAATATAAGGATTTATATTGAAAACTCACCCAATAAATTAATCCCATCGTTGACAATGAGCTGTCCGTGACGCAAGTAGTTCAAAATGGGTTCAAAGTACTCAGGACTTCGGTCAATTAAGAAAGCTCCTCTATGATCTTGTTTATTTCCCCAGACACCTGTGGAGCCAACAAAATGAAGACAGCCCCCCCATAAGCAAAAAATAAAGTCAGAAATTTGTAGGAAGGAAACTGTGTAGCACACCAGTATGTTTTTACTCTTGTACAGATTACCAATAGCATTAAAAAGTACAGAAGGACAGGAGTTTATAAAGTCAATACAGCTACAGACGCAAAATGGGAAAATTACGGACTGCACTCACCTTTGTCTTTAAACATGTGGGCCAGCATACTGTCGGGTTCTTTATTCACTAAAGTGCTCCTAAGAATTCAGGGAAAAAAATGGATTTCTCCATTTGTCTTTATAAACAAACATATTTAAGTCAAGAGTATACTTGATCTCAGCTGTTCTCTCAAAAAGATGCATGCTATAACCTGGGAGGAGTGATGCTGGGAGACAAAAATGTGCAATAAGTTGCCATTTATCAAATTCTCTTCTAATTTGGCACTTCCTTTGATTTAAACATCGATTTAGTTGACTTTAATTTCAATGCTAATCTATCCCTCTAGCACGCAACTATATCACAATTTTCATGCTCTAAAGTAGGCTGTTTTTATCCCTTTAGTATAAGCAGTTGTGTCTTAAAATTTCAGTGTTGTTAATTTTCTTACTTGTGTTACAACTATATTGCTCAATATTTTAAAAACACATTCTAAAAATGCTAAATTCATGCTTTTCGTGCCTTCTCTGGAATGACTTATGAGCCATTTTCCTACTCTTAAAAAAAAAAACTTTCTAAAAATTGGTTTCAAATCACACAGTATATTTAAGCAGCACTGGAATATCTTCTAAGGAAATCAGTGCTCGGAAGGAGAGGCAGACAGCAGGCAGTACCATGCTGACACACACGCGCATGTGCACCTACCGTGTGGTTGTGAAGTACCGCCCTCCAACGTTTAATGTGAGCCAGTCTGTGTGAGATCCTGAAAGCCCTTCAGGCAGTTTAGAATCTGTCTGAGGATCTAGGGATGACAGGTAGAAAAAATAAACATTAATTTGGGGAGGCATTAATTTGGTGATTTGGGGAAGATGGCAATACCATAATTTTTTAAACTAAAAACACATATACAAAGCATGGCAGAGCTACGAGGACAGCAAGCCCTGTACCCACAGACAGCACTGAAAACAAAACTAAGTATAAGGTATACCACCAGCACTAACAGCTAGGAGAGCAGCTATGGCATCAGCTTCTTTGACAGCAACAGCAGGGTATGTAACGATCCTAAGATTTCCAAAGTAATCCGTAAAGACTCACTTCAAAACTCAGCAAATCTACTTGAGAACCACCACCTGAAAGTGGAGGGGTCTGCCCACTCTTAACTGTAGGAGATTCAGGTAGTGTGCAATAAGATCTGAAGAGGCTGAAAATGAACTCTCAAGACTCCTACCTAGGAAAAAAGCCCCACACTGAGGGTAAGTTGTTGGGAAAAGGAACATATAGAAGTCAGTATTATGAGGTAGATGAACCTAGAGTCTATTATACAGAGGGAAATAGGTCAGAAAGAGAAAAAAATGTATCACATATTAACACACATATATGTGGAATCTAGAAAGATGGCCCTGATGAACCTATCTGCAGGGCAACAAAGGAGATGCAGACACAGAGAACAGACTTACAGACACAGACAGGGGGGAGGAAGGAGAGGGTGAGGCAAATGGCGACAGCAGCATGGAACCATACACGACCATACATAAAACAGGTGGCCAGTGGAAATGTGCTGTACAACTCAGGAACCCAAACCTAGGCTCTGCAGCAACCCAGAGGGGTGTGAAAGGGTGGGAGGAGGGAGGGAGTTTCCAGAGGGAGGGCACATATATATAGCTATGGCTAATTCACGCGATGTATGGCAGAAATGAAACCAATATTGTAAAAGCAATTATCCTTTAATTAAAAATAATTTTTAAAAAAGATAATAAAAGTCAACAAGGTTCACCAGAACCAGAATACATAAGAAGGTAATCCCCATATTTTTCAATACTTCACAATAAACAGAAAAGGCAAACCTAAAGCCATGGAATTAGGAAAACTTTGCTAAGTCAGCCTGTCCTTCTCCAGTAAAAGAAAATGAATTTCATGTAAAAAATGAGGAATAGAAACTCCCATACAAAATTATTTTTAAAAAGGAAGACTACATCCCTATAGATAATAAAGAAGTGGCAGAAATACCCATAAAATAGGTAAATTATAATATTTCAAATATGCTAAAAGAGGTAAATAATATAAGTCAAAACCAAAAATGAAGAAATGGGACAAGAGAACTCAGAATTAGAAGTAAAAAGAAAACTCATTTCAGAAATGAAGATTACAAGAAACACAGGAGTGAAAGACCACCACAGATAATGCCTGAAAGGAGATAAAAGATGAAAGGGGAAAGCCTTAAAAATCAAAAAGAAATGAAGGAAGAGATGAAAAGTATTTAATAGATTTCAACTTACCTAAAGAGGCAGAAGAGCTGTGTACAGAAAACTAAAGACACTGATGAAAGAAATCACAGAAAACACAAACAGATGGAGAGAGAGTCCACGCTCCCGGGCTGGAAGAATCAATACTGTGAAAATGACTATAGTATCAAATGTAATATACAGATACAATGCAACCCCCATCAAATTACCAATGGCACTTTTCACAGAACAAAAAAAATTCACAATTTGTATGGAAACACAAAAGACCCCAACTAATCAAAACAATCTTGAGAAAAAAGAATGGAGCTGGAGGAATCAACTTACCTGTTTTCAGACTATTAATACAAACATACAGTCATCAAGACAGCATGGTACTGACACAGAGTATAGACCAATGGAACAAGATAGAAAGCCCAGAGATAAACCCACACACCTAGGGGCACCTTATCTTTGACAAAGAGGCAAGAATATACAATGGGGAAAAGATAGTTGCTTGAATAAGCACTGCTGGGAGAACTGGACAACTATGTGTAAAAGAATGAAATTAGAACACTTTCTCATGCCATATACAAAGATAGACTCAAAATGGAGTAAAAACCTAAATAAGACCACAGACTATCAAACCCTTAGAAGAGAGAACATAAGCAGAATACGATATAAATCATAGCAAGATTCTCTATGATCCACCTCCAAGATCCTCTATGGTCCACCTCCAAGAATAATGAAAATAAAAACAAAAATAAACAAATGGGACCTAATTAAACTTAAAAGCTTTTGCACAGCATAGGAAAGTATAAACAAGGTGAAAAGATAAACCACAGAACAGGAGAATAGCAAATGAAACAACCAACAGAGGATTTCCAAAATATACAAACAACTCATACCAGAAAAACAAACAATCCAGTCAAAAAGTGGACAAAAGACCTATAACAGACATTTCTCTAAAGACCACATACAGATGGGGAATAAACACATGAAAACATGCTCAGCACCTCTCATTATTAGTGAAATGCAAGTCAAAACTACAATGAGTATCAACTTACTAGTCAGAATGGCCATCATCAAAAAACCCACAAACAACAAGTGCTGGAAAGTAGGGGAAAAGGGAACCCTCTTGCACTGCTAGTGGGAATATAAATTGATACAGCCACTATGGAAGACAGTATGGAGATTGCTTAGAAAACTAGGAATAAAACCACCATAAAGATGGGCTCGATAAAGGACAGAAATGGTTTGGACCTAACAGAAGCAGAAGATACTAAGAAGAGGTGGCAAGAATACACAGAACTGTACAAAAAATATCTTCCTGATCTGGATAATTATGATGGTGTGATCACTCATCTAGAGCCAGACATCCTGGAATGTGAAGTCAAGTGGGCCTTAGAAAGCATCACTATGAACAAAGCTAGTGGAGGTGATGGAATTCCAGTGGAGCTATTTCAAATCCTGAAAGATGATGCTGTCAAAGTGCTGCGCTCAATATGCCAGCAAATTTGGTAAAGTCAGCAGTGGCCACAGGACTGGAAAAGGTCAGTTTTCATTCCAATTCCAAAGAAAGGCAATGCCAAATGCTCAAACTACTGCACAATTGCACTCATCTCACATGCTAGTAATGTTCAAAATTCTGCAAGCCAGACTTCAGCAATACGTGAACCGTGAACTCCTTGATGTTCAAGCTAGATTTAGAAAAGGCAGAGGAACCAGAGATCAAATTGCCAACATCCGCTAGATCACAGAAAAAGCAAGAGAGTTCCAGAAAAACATCTACTTCTGCTTTATTGACTATGCCAAAGCCTTTGACTGTCTGGATGACAATAAACTACGGAAAATTCTGAAAGAGATGGGAATACCAGACCATGTAACCTGCCTCTTGAGAAATCTGTATGCAGGTCAAGAAGCAACAGTTAGAACTGGACATGGAACAACAAACAGACTGGTTCCAAATAGGGAAAGGAGTACATCAAGGCTGTACATTGTCACCCTGCTTATTTAACTTCTATGCAGAGTACATCATGAGAAATGCTGGACTAGAAGAAACACAAACTGGAATCAAGATTGCTGGGAGAAATATCAATAACCTCAGATATGCAGATGACATCACCCTTATGGCAGAAAGTGAAGAGGAGCTAAAGGGCCTCTTGATGAAAGTGAAAGAAGAGAGTGAAAAAGTTGGTTTAAAGCTCAACATTCAGAAAACGAAGATCATGGCATCCGGTCCCATCACTTCATGGCAAATAGAAGGGGAAACAGTGGAAACAGTGTCAGACTTTATTTTGGGGGCTCCAAAATCACTGCAGATTTGCTTATTTAACTTCTATGCAGAGTACATCATGAGAAATGCTGGACTAGAAGAAACACAAACTGGAATCAAGATTGCTGGGAGAAATATCAATAACCTCAGATATGCAGATGACATCACCCTTATGGCAGAAAGTGAAGAGGAGCTAAAGGGCCTCTTGATGAAAGTGAAAGAAGAGAGTGAAAAAGTTGGTTTAAAGCTCAACATTCAGAAAACGAAGATCATGGCATCCGGTCCCATCACTTCATGGCAAATAGAAGGGGAAACAGTGGAAACAGTGTCAGACTTTATTTTGGGGGCTCCAAAATCACTGCAGATGGTGACTGCAGCCATGAAATTCAAAGACTCTTACTCCTTGGAAGAAAAGTTATGACCAACCTAGACAGCATATCCAAAAGTAGAGGCATTACTTTGCCAATTAAGGTCCGTCTGGTCAAGGCTATGGTTTTTCCAGTGGTCATGTATGGATATGAGAGTTGGATTGTGAAGAAGGCAGATCGCCAAAGAATTGATGCTTTTGAACTGAGGTGTTGGCAAGACTCTTGAGAGTCCCTTGGACTGCGAGGAGATCCAACCAGTCCATTCTGAAGGAGATCAGCCCTGGGATTTCTTTGGAAGGAATGATGCTAAAGCTGAAACTCCAGTACTTTGGCCACCTCATGCAAAGAGTTGACTCACTGGAAAAGACTCTGATGCTGGGAGGGATTGAGGGCAGGAGGAGAAGGGGATGACTGAGGATGAGATGGCTGGATGGCATCACTGACTCGATCGACGTGAATCTGAGTGAACTCCGGGAGTTGGTAATGGACAGGGAGGCCTGGCGTGCTGTGATTCATGGGGTCACAAAGAGTCGGACACAACTGAGCAACTGAACTGAACTGATGACCCAGCAATATCATTTCTAGGCATATACCCTAAGGAAACCAAATCTGAAAAAAGACATGCATCCCAATATTCACTGCAGCATTATTTACAATAGCTACTAGGACATGAAAGCAACCCAGATGTCCATCAACAGATGAATGGATAAAAAAGCTGTGGTACATGTATGTAATAGAATACTACTGCTGCTGCTGCTAAGTCACTTTAGTCGTGTCTGACTCTGTGCGACCGCACAGACGGCAGCCCACTAGGCTACTCTGTCCCTGGGATTCTCCAGGCTAGAATACTGGAGTGGGGTGCCATTTGGAATACTACTCAGTCATAAAAAGGAATGCATTTGAGTCAATTCTTGTGAGATGAATGAAACTAGAGCCTATTATAGAGCGTGAAATAAGTAAAAAAACAAACACCACATGTTAATGCATATATATGGAATCTAGAAAGGTAGTACTGATGAACCTATTCGCAGGGCAGCAATGGAGACACACACAGAGAACAGACATACGGACAAGGGCCAGGGAGAGGAAGAAGAAGGTGAGATAAATGGAGAGAACAGCATGGAAGCGTACAAACGACCATATGTGAGATAGCCAATGGAAACATCCTGTAGGGCTCAGGGAACTCAAACGGGGTTCTGTAACAACCTAGAGGCTTAGAGGGAGGGAGTTTCAAGAGAGAGGGGACATTTGTATACCTATGGCTAATTCATGTTGACATATGGCCGAAATGAAACCAGTAATGTAAAGCAATCAATCAATTAAAAAAATAACTATAATTTAAAAAAGATTTTAAATACATCAACTGAAGACAAGTATAAAAGATCCAATACACATACAATAGATACCCTGGAAGGAGAAATTCAAATCATGGTGACAAAACAAACACATAAAGTTCAAGAAAACTTTTTCTGAAATTAAAAAAAGTAAAACTACATATTGAAAGGGCCCACCACATATCTGAGAGAATCAACCCAGAACAACTCAGATCATCTAGAAATAGTCTACTATTAACTATAATTTAAAAAAGATTTTAAATACATCAACTGAAGACAAGTATAAAAGATCCAATACACATACAATAGATACCCTGGAAGGAGAAATTCAAATCATGGTGACAAAACAAACACATAAAGTTCAAGAAAACTTTTTCTGAAATTAAAAAAAGTAAAACTACATATTGAAAGGGCCCACCACATATCTGAGAGAATCAACCCAGAACAACTCAGATCATCTAGAAATAGTCTACTAAAGTTACTGTACTTTAAAAAAAGAGAATTATCCTTTGGGGGATCTAGGAAAAATAATCAGTTACAAGAAATCAGGTTTTTTTCAATACCTGTACTCTATGCTAGAAAAAAACAGAGTAACATATTTAAGGTATTTAAAGAAAAATGACAACCTAAAGATTTTTTAAAACTTGAGGTATAACTGCTATACAATAAAAAATATACCATTAAAGTGGCAATTTTGTCATGAAATCATCTGACATGATTTTATGACTAGCCAAACTGATTTTTAGGTATAGAGGCCACATGCAAGATGTCCAGAGAACACAGTTTTCACAGAAGTTCTTTAAAAAGAATCTATTGGAAAATAAATTTCAGACGGCTTCTTGAGGCATCAATCTAAGGACTGGAGGAGTAAAACTAAGTGATGGTTTTAAGGGATAGAGTATAGTATACAACGGTGTGTGTCTATGTATGTCTATGTATATAGCATATTTGACAATGGATAAATATACTTTTAAATAAAGGAACAGGCATATTAAAAATGCTTAACTGTCTTTAGTAGTTATATACAAAGTATTGGGATTGTTACTGAAACTTTTATGTGTATATTGTGTAGGATGAAGGAAAACAGTAACTTCTTGACATTATATGTGTCCCTGAAAACCAGGATTACTGATATACAAGAAAGGAGACACAGATAAAAGAAAATGTTAAATAAAAACCTTACAATTCTATACTCAATTTCAGTACATATAGATTTTTTTTTTTTTTTTTTGGTAATAGGACTGGGAGCATTCACTTAGGCTTGAATTTAAAAACTGGAGGTCTAAGAGAGAATCTTGAGGAAGGTCTTGATCACTGCCTCCTGTACAATGTCATGAGACTCCATCCATACTTCTTCATAGATGCTCTAAAAGATCTAATCCCTTGAATCTATTTGTCACTTCCACTGTATAACCCTAAGGAATTTGATTTAGATCATACCTGAATGGTCCAGTGGTTTTCCCTGTTTTCTTCAATTTCTGAGTTTGACAATAAGGAATTCATAATCTGAGCCACAGTAAGCTCCTGGTCTTGTTTTTGCTGATTACATACAGTTTCTCCATCTTTGCTGCCAAGAATATAATCAATCTGACTTTGGTACTGACCATCTGCTGATGTCCGTGTGTCGAGTCTTCTCTTGTGTTGTTTGGAAGAGGGTGTTTGCCATGACTAGGGTGTTCTCTTGGCAAAACTCTGTTAGTGTTTGACCTGCTTCATTTTGTACTCCAAGGCCAAATTTACCTGTTATTTCAGGTAGCTCTTGACTTTCTACTTTTGCATTCCAGTCCTCTATAATGAAGAGGACATCTTTCTTGAGTGTTAGTTCTAGAAGTTCTTGTAGGTTTTCATAGAACTGTTCAACTTCAGCTTCTTTAGCATTACGAGTCAGGGCACAGACCTGGATTACCATGATACTGAATGGGTTGCCTTAGAAATGAACAGAGGTCATTCTGTTGCTTTTGAGATTGCATCCAAGTACTGCATTTCCGACTCTTGTTGACTATGATGGCTGCTCCATTCCTTCTAAGGGATTCTTGCCCACAGTGGTAGATATAATGGTCCCCTGAGTTAAATCCGCCCATTCCAGGCCATTTTAGTTCACTGATTCCCAAAATGTTGATATTCACTCTTGCCATCTCCTGTTTGATCACTTCCAATTTGCCTTGATTCACTGACCTAACATTCCAGGTTTCAATGCAATATTGATTTTACAGCATCAGACATTATTTCCAACACCTGTCACATCTACAGCTGGGTGTTGTTTTTCTTTGATGAGGCCTTACAAAAAGTTGAGAAAAGAGAAGTGAAAGCAAAGGAGAAAAGGAAGGACATACCCATTTGAATGCAGAGTTCCAAAGAATAGCAAGGAGAGATAAGAAAGCCTTCCTCAGTGACCAATGCAAAGAAATAGAGGAAAACAATAGAATGGGAAAGACTAGAGGCCTCTTCAAGAAAATCAGAAATACCAAGGGAACATTTCATGCAAAGATGAGCACAATAAAGGACAGAAATGGTAGGGACCTAACAGAAGCAGAAGATATTATGAAGAGGTAGCAAGAATGCACAGAAGAACTATATAAAAAGATCTTCATGACCCAGATAATCATGATGGTGTGATCACTCACCTAGAGCCAGACATCCTGGAACACAAAGTCAGGTGGGCCTTAGGAAGCATCACTATGAACAAAGCTAGTGGAGGTGATGGAATTCCAGTTGAGCTATTTCAAATCCTAAAAGATGACGCTGTCAAAGTGCTGCACTCAAAATGCCAGCAAATTCAGAAAACTCAGTAATGGCCATAGGACTGAAAAAGGTGTTTTCATTCCAATCCCAAAGAAAGGCAATATCAAAGAATGTTCAAACTACAACACAACTGTACTCATCTCACACACTAGCAAAGTAATGCTTAAAATTTTCCAAGCCAGGCTTCAACAGTATGCGAACTGAAAACTTCCAGACGTTCAAGCTAGATTTAGAAAAGGCAGAGGAACCAGAGATGAAATTGCCAACATCCACTAGATCACAGAAAAAGCAAGAGAGTTCCAGAAAAACACCTACTTCTGCTTTATTGACTATGCCAAAGCCTTTGTGTGGAACACAACAAACTGTGGAAAACTGTTCAAGAGATGTGAATACCAGACCTCCTGACCTGCCTCCTGAGAAATCTGTATGCATGTCAAGAGGCAACAGTTAGAACTGGACATGAAACAACATACTGGTTCCAAATCAGGAAAGGAGTACATCAAGGCTATATATGTTACCCTGCTTATTTAACTTATATGTACATCATGTGAAATGCCAGGCTGGATGAAGCACAAGCCAGAATCAAGACTGCTGGAAGCACAAGCTGGAATCAAAATATGAATAATCTCAGATATACAAATGACATCATCCTTATGGCAGAAAGTGAAGAATTACTCAAGAGCCTCTTGATGAAAGTGAAAGAGGAGAGTGAAAAAGTTGGCTTAAAGCTCAACATTCAGAAAACGAAGATCATGGCATCCAGTCCCATCACTTCATGGCAAATAGATGGGGAAAAAGTGGAAAGAGTGGCTGACTAATTTTGGGGCTCCAAAATCACTGCAGATGGTGATTGCAGCCAAGAAATTAAAAGGCACCTGCTCCTTGGAAGAAAAGCTATGACCAACCTACACAGCATATTAAAAAGCAGAGATATTACTTTGCCAACAAAGGTCCATCTAGTCAAAGCTAAGGTTTTTCCAATAGTCATGTATGGATGTGACAGCAGGACTATAAAGAAAGCTGAGTGCCAAAGAATTGATACTTTTGAACTGTGGTGTTGGAGAAGACCCTTGAGAGTCCCTTGGACTGCAAGGAGATACAACCAGTCAATCCTAAAGGAAATCAGTCCTGTATATTCACTGGAAGGATAGATGCTGAAGCTGAAACTCTGATACTTTGGCCACCTGATGTGAAGAACCGACTCACTGGAAAAGACTAAAGGCAGGAGAAGGGGACAAAAGAGGATGAGATGGTTAGATGGTATCACCGACACGACGGACATAAGTCTGAGTAGACTCCGGGAGTTGGGTGACAGATAGGGAAGCCTGGCGTGCTGTAGTCCATGGGGTTGCAAAGAGCTGGACACAACTTGAGTGAGTAAACTGAATTGAAGAGAGAATCACTTCTTAAGACATCATGTTGAATGACAGAAGCCTTATACAAAAGAATACATGTTCTATGATTCCAACTATATGAATGTTTATATAACAGGGAAAATTATTGTATGGTAGGGACAAAATCAGTAGTTGTCTCTGGTGGGGTAGGGGTGGGACTAAGAAAGAGCCTGAGGGAAATTTCTAGGTTGACTGTAACATTCTTTATCTTGATAGGGATTTGGGTTACACAAATAGTTGCATTTGTCAACACTCAGTAAGATACACTTTTTAAAATTTATGCATTTTATGCAAGTTTAACTCAAAATATGTAAAACATATTGAGTTCTAGTTGATAATATGTAACTGAAATGTTCAGAGGTGAAGTGTATTAATAATGACAATCTCTTGAAATGCATCAAAAAATAAAATGGACTGGTAGAAACAGCATCATTAGGCAATAAAGAATAATAAAGAATAGTAGTCTGCTAATGAGTAGAATCTAGGTGATGAGTATAAGGGTGTTTACTGAAATATTCTAAAAGTAAAATGCTTGGAAGAAACAAGAAAAAGACACAAGTTGGAATACTGCCCAGACGAAATATGATTAACCATTTTAAGTGTACTGTTAGGTGGCATTGAGTGCATTCACAATGTCGTACAAGACTACCTCTCTCTAGTTTCAAAGCTTCATCATCATTTAGATTTTGACAGGGGTTACTTCATTCCTAAGCATTTTATTTTTATGCTATTGTAAACTGAACTGTTTAAGTATATTTTTGGATAGTTCATTGCTGGTATATAGAAATGCAACTGATTTTTGTGTGTTAACTTTGACTCTTGGAACTTTGCTAAATTCATTTATTAGCTCTAACCTCATGTGTGTTTAGGGTTTATCTAAATACAAGATCATGTCGTCTGGAATAGAGATAATTTTACTTTTTGCCTGTTTGCTTTGGCTAGAACCTCTAATATACCGATCTGAAGTTGCAAAAGGGCATTGTTCCTAATTCTAGTGGAAAAGCTTTGTCTTTCACCACTGGATGTTGGTAGCTCTGAGTTTTTCATATATGGCCTTTATCATAGTAAGTTTCCTTCTATTTCTAGTTTGCTAAGTGTTTTTATTGTGAAAAGATATAAATTTTGTTAAAATCTTTTATTGTATCAGTGGAGATATTTTAGGGTTTTCCTTCATTCTGCTAAGGTGACTTATCACATTGATTCCTTTTTGTCTGTTGACCCATTCTCAAATTCCAGGAATAAATCCCACTTGGTCATAGAGTATAACCCTTTCAATATATTTCTTTGGTTTGCCCATATTTTGCTCAGGATTTTAATGTCAATATTCATAAAGGATACTTGCAATTTTCTTATAGTGTCTTTGCCTGGCTTTGGTATCATTGTAAAAGTTAGCAAAATATATTCTCGATGCAAAACAAAATCTTATAATCCTAATTATAAACCAAAGTATGAACCCATGCTTTCCTGGTGGCTCAGCTGATAAAGAATCCACCTGCAAAGTGGGAGACCTGGGTTCAATCCCTGCATTGGGAAGATCCTCTAGAGAAAGGAACAGCTACCCACTGCAGTATTCTTGCCTGCAGAACTCCAAGGACAGTCCATGGGGTCACAAAGAGTCAGACAAACTGAACCACTTTCATGAGGTATTTTATCTATGTTATACATGATATAAAGCTTTTCATAATATAATATTTATTACATATGAATCTTATCCACTAGCTAGTACTTCAAATTCTGTTCACCATAAAACCTAGTAACGATGAACTCAGGAACAACAAGCCTCCCTAGTACCCAGGTTGTGTTTTGAAATGACATTTCCACTAAAAGATATGAAGGTTTCCAATAACAAAAAACTGATCTGGGTTTAGGACAAGAGACGTATCAGATGAACATTTTGCTATTCCAGATAGTAAGGAATCTGTAAAAGACTAACAGATTTGTAGAAAAAAGAGGAAGACTTCAAGGGATTTCCACTGGTCAAAAGTAAAATAATCTAGGTTATCAATAAATGCAGAGGATGAAAACATACCCAATATTTTTAACTCTGAAAGCTCGGAATGATGAAACAAAAAACACTAAATCACTTTTTATTGTTTATTTGTATGCAATGAATCAATTAAGTGACTACTGCCTGCCACTCTGTTAGGTTAACAGGTAAAAAAATGATGAGAAAAATTTTTTGTTCACAGTCTTAAGGCAAAGACAGAGAATATGCACTTACTTCTAAGTTGCCATATGATGATCCTAAGAACTACCTCCACTCAACAAATACAAATATTAAGAAGGCTTAAAAAATACTTAAATATTCATAGTATGATTGTCTGAAACTATGTCAAATACTCATTAAAGAATATTCACCTTATTTAAATGGCAATCCATTCCAGTATTCTTGCCTGGAGAATCCCATGGACAGAGAAGCCTAGTAGGTTACAGTCCACGGGGTCGCAAAGAGTCGGACACAACTGAGCAACTCACCACACCTCACCTCACCTTATTTAAGCCTCAGGCTTTCTTTTGAGATAATACACTGTACCTGATTTCTTCAAAATTAAAGGGTAGTATGTATATATGTGCATGAGTGTGTGTGGTTGATACTGGGCATCTTTGACTGACTTTTCTGTTGTGAATGGTTGTTAAGCATTACTTTTGCAAGCAATCTGTTGTTTAGTTGCTCAGTCGTGTCCAATTCTAACTCCAAAAACAGTAGCCAACCATGCTCCTCTGTCAGTGGGATTTCCCAGACGAGAATACTGGAGTAGGTTGCCATTTCCTTCTCCAGGGGATCTTCCCAACCCAGGCATCAAACCTGTGTCTCCTGTACTGGCACATGGATTCTTCACCACTGAGCCACCAGGGAAGCCCTCTGCAACCCATACATGCTTAAAAATATGTAACACAGCAGAGAGATTTGGTAACTACTATCAGAGAATATTTCAAAAAAACAGAGTTCTAAAATCAAAACTACCTTATTGTGTCATAATTAATGGATATGTGCACATCTAGAGCATTTTAAAAACACATAAAAGATGAGTTATCCATACTAAAATATGATCATCTAATTCAAGTTAGAAATTTACTTTTACACTCCCCCAACCCCAATGCAGAATCAAAAGAGCTATGAAGAGTTGAATACTGCCACAAGATACTTTTTAATGTTTGGCTTAGTAAAGCCAGGTAAAATATTTGAAATTTCATCTCTATTTGGCAGACAAAATTGGCTTTTAAGGGAGTCACTTACCAATAAATGGTTCTCCTTCACACACAAATAAAACATCATCATCCCTGGGGAAATCAAAATTTAAAAAGCCACCATCAAAATCCAGAAATCACATTAATTCTCTGTTGACTAGAGGGGCTACATTATAGAGAATATTACAGAAGATGGGTTTTGCTATCTATGATATAAAGAAGTTGACCAAGTTTCTAGTGCTTTCTTTTAAACCCAGGTTACTTAAGCCTCTTCCTGCTCCTAAATTCTATGATCTGATGAGAATGAAATAATGTTCACTAGACACTTATTTAAAGGGATAAATCTGCCTTGGCTATTTAAAAAAAACAAAACCAAAGAAACAAACCAAAAGCCACTATTGTGGTGGATCACTGATGAGTTAACTTGATTTACTTATTTAGCAAGCTTTCACCAAAGTAGGTCTCTGTGACATTCATAAAATTCAAAAGTGCTTAACCCTCTGACTTAACTGTTTCTGGATTTAAATTCAAAGAAGATTCTGCCATGAAAGTACTTTTGAAATGAAAATAAAAACATACAAACCCACTATACAAGTGATATGAATTCAGCTTTCTCATCAACTGAAAAATATACTATTATGCTCAAAGG
>SJYC01084465.1:0-12209 GCA_006408675.1 Madoqua kirkii | reverse complement strand
AATTGGAAGTAGCACACCTATAAACACTCATCCACTATATTTACCTAAATATAAACAAATACAAATAATCTGAACATCTGGATTATCAGTGTTTATCCTCCTCCTCTGCCCCACTTCACCATTAGTATAAATAAATTATTATCAGAGCTTATACTGTGAACCACAAATTATTAAACAGGTAGATATGATACAATATAAATGAGTGCTATTTCTTATCCTTTTTAATTGAAGCTGTTTTAATTGAAGTATAGTTGACATACAATATTATGTTAGTTTCAAGAGTACAATACAGTGTTTGACAATGAAATATATGAAATGATCTCTATAATAAGTCTACCATCTGATGGCTACTCCACAATAAGTAACCATCTGTCACCATACAAAATTATTACAGTATTACTGACTGTATTCTTTGTGGTGCAAATTACATGCCTGTGACTTATTTTGTTTGGAAGTTTATACCTCTTAATCCGAACCTCCTTAGAGGTTCCTCCGAACCTGTTTAGAACTTCAATTTGAGTTCTAAACAGTACGTATTCTATAGTTCAGAAAATTTCAGTTACGACCTTCTTCAATTACAACCTATGTTGTAGAAATTTTTAATTCTAAAATATAAATTATATTTCTAAATAACACATCATAGGAACACAAAACTTTCCTTGGAAGCAGAGTATGTTTCTTCCGGAGAAATTAAGGTTGATATAAATCATTCAACAATGTGATAATCCAAAGAAACCAAAGCTGGGAAATAAATACTTAAAACTAAGAAATTCTCCCAATTTATTTGGATTTTAAATCTGTATCTTTTCAGCTTATAACCTTTTCTGCTTGTTCATCATGCCAGTTAATTTTTTAAGGGTAATACAAAAATGTGTTTTCCTCTCATTAACCAGAATCAGCTATTAAACCATATGACCTGGGTTAAGTCATTCTACTTTTCAGGTGTTTAGTTTCCTCATGCATAAAACAAAGGGCCAGAAGTGTTTAACGGCAATGTCTTATACTGAAATGTTATTCTAAGATGGGTTTAAACGAAAATTAAATTTTGTAGACTACCATAATTTAGAGCATCATCTTCACAAGATCAACTTTGCTCATGCCTTTCCAATTAAATGAGGTAACATGGGCAAAGCAAATACAACATAACTAGCACAGCGTCAGTACTTAGTATCTGCTCCCATTCCATCTTCTTTAAGCCCATTACTGCTCCAAAAGTCTATGATCCCATGAGGATGGAATGAGGTGAACTAGACACTAGTTTTAAAATATGCCTGGCATACTTAAAAAACAACCCCAAAGCAAGCCAAACAAAACCACTATCACAGCGGATCATGGGTAAGCTAACTACAGTTAACATTCTATCTTACTTCTGGTAAATTTCCCCCAGAGTAGCTCTCCATGACGCTTATAAAACTCAAAAGCGCTCTTAGGAAATGAACTGAACAATAAGCAGTGCCACATAAAGGAGAGAAATTAAATTTCTAGCATTAAGAATTCATGTCTTACTAGATCCATTTCTAGTAATATAAAGAGGTCCTCACAAGCACATATGGACTCTGTAGAAAGACTATGAGTATACTGGAATGTACTCAGTTTTCTAGCTGATCAGTACACCCTAAGTCCAAACTATTTAAATTCCAAAGAGTAAATTCCGGTCAATCATTTGCCAAAATCCTGTATTCTTAATAGGGATTAACTACCACTTAAGGGAGATAGTATAGCACCAAGAAGCTGAGGGTATACTGTAGACAACTAATAAAAAAGTGAAGGTTACCTGATCAAAGCAATATCATCAATCAGTCCACCTTTCCCATTATACACACTGGTGGCTTTTATGCCGAGTTTATTGCTGGCCACAGAAAGCAAATCAGATAAAGTTCCGTATACAGCGACCACCTGTAAACACACCAGATAACAACTTACATAATCAATTTCATCACTTCCAAATTATAAACCACCACACTATAAATAAAATTTTTTTTATATCAGATTATCACATAAAAAGATTTTGAGAGATCCTTAACACATTATTGACCTGAGATGTATTAACGCCACAAGTAACGTGTTTGCATCTGCACACATGCTGAGTCATATCCAATTCTTTGCGATTCCATGGACTGTAGCCCGGCAAGCTCCTCTGTCCATGGGATTTCCCAGGCAAGAATACTGGAATGGGCTGCCGTTTCCTTTTCCAGGTGATCTTCCTGACCCAGGGATCAAACTCGTGTACCCTGCATTGACAGGCACTCCACCTGGGAAGTCTGCCACAGGTGTTAAGTTTCTGCAAAATTCCCCTGGTCAATAATGTGTTAACAGTGTCTCTCTTTTGATGACTCAAATATTTACTCAGTGCCACAATACTGTTGAAATCTGAAACGGAGAAATCAGCTCTAACTAAAACCAAACTACTGATATAATCTTATAGTACGTTAAACAGTGCTCCAGTTCTGATCTAAAAGAGACCCACACTTGAATTTAGATTCTGCAATTTCCTAGCTGTCAAGAAAATTGACCTCTTCATGCTTCTGTGGCTTTAAGGAGAAAGTAGTCCACTTGCATTAGAAGGTTGTCAAGAGAATGAAATGAATTAATGCATGATCAGAGCTTTGCCAAGTGCCTGGGACCTATTAAGGCTTTATGTTGTTGCTTTTACATGACTTCTTTGTTAAAGGAATGATTAAAAAAAAAAAACTTACCACTTATTAAAACATTTATCATATCAAGTATCTTAAACAGTTAACAACTTTCCACTTCATCTAACTTCAATAACTGTATAAAACCCAGATTTGGGCTAAATACAGCACAGGGCTGGGTTACAATGAATTGCTCCATTCTCCTTTAAACCAGGCAGTCTGATACTTGTGCAACATACATGCAACTGCTCATGTAAGAGGTTGAGACTGTTCACATGGAGTGAATTTTTGGCTCTGGTCCTAACTCTTAGTATATGCTTCCAGTGGCTTTGCTGTATAGTTGTACCACCATCAGAAAATTAGTAGGTGAGGAGCTGAACCTGAAGCATGACCTGAAATGAACTTCCTATAAACTATTCGATACAGGTGTCACATGAAATGCGAACCAGAGCTGGTCATTTGTTCACTGGAGTAAAGTAGACTAAATTTTTTGTGAGGTAAATGAATAATCGAGCATGGAGGAGGTTGCCTGCCGATACAGGAGTGCCCAATCTCTCAACAGCACAGTACAGAGATTTCAACTCTTTTATTATGGATCATAACCTATGAGAAATGTTGCAAGTTGGGGCACTTAGGGAAGGACTGTAGGCAAACAGAGTTAAAGGGAACTAGGTGGATTATTAAAAATAATTTATAATCCAAGTGCTCATAAACACAAGGATAACCAAAACGTGGTATTTTTACACAATGGAGTATCATTCAGCTATAAAAAGGAATATAATCTGATACATGCTACAACATAGATGAATCTTGCAAACATTACTCTAAGTGAAATAAACCAGACCAAATAAAAAGGACAAATATCACATGATCCCACTTATTTGAGGTACTTACAACAGGCAAATTCATAGAGATAGAAAGTAAAAAAACAAAGATAAACTGAGCAGAAGGGGGAATGAAGAGTTACTGCTAAATGGGTACATAGATCCTGTTTGGGATGATGCAAAACTCTTGGAAATAAAAAGTGATCAGGTTATATACATTGTGAATATGCTTAATGCTGATGAAACGTGTTCTCAAAATGGCTCAAATGGTACTTTGATGTTATATATATTTTACCACAATAAAGAAAATAATCACATAAAGCACTTGACATAGTCTTTTGTACACTGCAGTTCAGTTCAGTCGCTTAGTCGTGTCCAACTCTTTGCGATCCCATGAACCACGCAGTACGCCAGGCCTCCTTGTCCATCACCAACTCCCAGAGTTCACCCAAACCATTTCCATCAAGGCAGTGACGCCATCCATCTCATCCTCCCTCGTCCCCTTCTCCTCCTGTCCTCAATCTTTCCCAGCATCAGAATCTTTTCCAGTGAGTCAGCTCTTCACATCAGGTGGCCCAAGTACTGGAGTTTCAGCTTCAGCATTAGTCCTTCCAATGAACACCCAGGACTGATCTCCTTGCAGTCCTTCACAAGGGACTCTCAAGAGTCTTCTCCAACACCACAGTTCAAAAACATCAATTCTTCGGTGCTCAGCTTTATTGTCCAATTCTCACATCCATATATGACCACTGGAAAAACCATAGTCTTGACTAGATGGACCTTTGTTGGCAAAGTAATGTCTCTGCATTTTAATATGCTGTCTAGGTTGGTCATAACTTTTCTTCCAAGGAGTAAGTGTCTTTTAATTTCATGGCTGCAGTCACCATCTGCAGTGATTTTGGAGCCCCTCAAAATAAAGTCTGACACTGTTTCCACTGTTTCCCCATCTATTTCCCATGAAGTGATGGGACCAGATGCCATAATCTTCGTTTTCTGAATGTTGAGCTTTAAGTCAACTTTCTCACTCTCCTCTTTCACTTTCATCAAGATCAGGTGCTGCCTTTGGTAGTGTCTGAGTCTGTCCAGGATTGCAGCAGTTTACATATTAATGGCTCTTTAATTTTACATTCCATTGCTAAAATTCACGTGAATCCTTGGGGACTGGACAAAGGGGATGTCTTAAAGGGCAGGTGTAGGGGAAGCCCCTTCTTCATCCTGACACTAGTTTATTCTGTTTGGAGGGGTTGTGGGCAACTCTGTATCTCTTCTTTCCTGGACTCCTTGTTTCTTCAGATGAAGTCTTCTTGTCCAGATGCCCCTGAAGTCTAGGATGAACATAGTTTATGGGACATACTTACCCACTGAGGACTCAAGTGGTGGATTTCCATGTGAGCTCCAGAGCCAGCCGCTTTGGTTTGGACCATTTATCAGCTGGGCAACCCTGGTCATGTGGCTTCACCTCTTTGGGCCTTGTTACTCATCATCTGTAACATGGAGGTGTTAATAGCACTTACCTCATAGCATTGCCTGGAAAATCCCATGGACGGAGGAGCCTGGTAGGCTGCAGTCCATGGGGTCGCTAAGAGTCGGCACTGAGCGACTTCCCTTTCACTTTTCACTTTCATGCATTGGAGAAGGAAATGGCAACCCATTCCCTTGTTCTTGCCTGGAGAATCCCAGGGATGGGGGAGCCTGGTGGGCTGCTGTCTCTGGGGTCGCACAGTGTCGTACACGACTGAAGCGACTTAGCAGCAGCAGCAGCAGCATAGCATTGCTATGGAGGTTCTCTGAGTTAATGTAAATGAAATGGTTAAAAATGAAGCTAGGCAGATAGTAAGCATTTAGGTAAAAACAAAACAAAACAAAACAAAACATTAGCAAACGGAAGCCTTCAAAAAATTATTTGAAAAGATTTTATCCAGCAACATTCATTCCATAATGTTTTCTCTTATCAGATTTTCTTATCTTTTAAAGCATGGGACTTATCTACTAGTAAAAGCTGCCAATGGTGGTTGGATCTAAAGATGGCAGTCCCACCACTGGGAGACTGGCTGCTGCTTCTGACTGCTGCTGTTGTGAAATGATGTGGGCCAGTTGATGCATTTTTGTCACTTTCCATCTGCTCCTCCCTCTCCCTGCTTAACTGGTATTTTTGGAAGAATGGTTATGTACATCAACCTTAAATAGATGGCAGTCCCACCACTGGGAGACTGGCTGCTGCTTCTGACTGCTGCTGTTGTGAAATGATGTGGGCCAGTTGATGCATTTTTGTCACTTTCCATCTGCTCCTCCCTCTCCCTGCTTAACTGGTATTTTTGGAAGAATGGTTATGTACATCAACCTTAAAAAAAAAAAAAAGTAATTATTAACTCTTTCTTGTCATCAAGATGTAGTAGGGTTGTGTGTCATGCGTAACTCTTGGCAGTGTCTAAATCTAGATTTTAGAAACAGGGTGAATTTTTCCTTGCCCCCCCACCTTTTTTTCCTTTTGAAAAAAGTTTAGCTTCTTCAGGAGTTCCATGGTTGCTTTTTAGAGCTTGTATTGATTTAATCAGCAGCAAAATGACTTTCCCATTTACAGCAGCTCTGCCAAGGCCCACCAAGTCACACAGAGCTGAGTGGTGTCTATAGGGAGCTTTGCCACTTACAATAATAGTGTTTTAGTTTACTAACTTTTTATCTCTGGAGCCTAAAATATGAGGCTTCAGCAGTATGCTCATGTGAGCCTGCTGGCTGGTAGGGCTGCTCGATTGGAGAAATACAGAGAAGGCAATGGCACTTCACTCCAGTACTCTTGCCTGGAAAATCCCATGGACGGAGGAGCCTGGTAGGCTACAGTCTGTGGGGTAGCTGAGAGTTGGACATGACTGAGTGGCTTCACTTTCACTTTTCACTTTCATGCATTGGAGAAGGGAACTGCAACCCGCTCCAGTATTCTTGCCTGGAAAATCCCAGGGACGGTGGAGCCTGGTGGGCTGCCATCTATGGGGTTGCACAGAGTTGGACATGCTGAAAGCGACTTAGCAGCAGCAGCAGCAGCATGGAGAAATAACTGTCATCATTACTGAATAAATGTGAGCAGTTAGAGAAGTACTTTAGGTGCCTTATTTCCACTGAGACCCTACAAAACCACAGCTAGTGTTTATCGAATGCTTATTGTGCATCAAGTTGTGCTCAGTGATTTTATAGCATCTGATGTGATCTTCATATCCTCTTAGGAGGTGTAGTTGCCTAGTGAGGATGCAAGTGAGAGTAACTCAACTCAGCTCTCTTCAACCTAGTTTTATTGCCTAATGATGCTGAAAAAAAAAAGTTTTTGCAGTAAATCTGGATACCTTTAGGTCTGGCTGGATCCAGGTGCTCAAATAGTATGACTGGACCTCCTCCTCCTCATACTCCTTTGCCTTCCTTTATATTGACTTTGTTCTCAGCAGAAATTCTCCATGAGGTGAACGGCCACCAGTGGCTCTGCCTTATAGCTTCCCAGCCTAGAGAGCCAAGTAGAAGAAAGAAGGTGCTTTGGCTCAGTGGCCCCAGCAGTCACTCTGAGTGGATTTCCTTTGGTTGCCTGCTCCAGTCTGTAAATCTGAACCAGGGAGGGAGACTAGATTGAGTGGCCAGAGCTGGATCATGTGTGTATGTCAGGTACTTTAGGGGGAGGAGGTAAGTTTACCCCATCCATAGCATATGGACTGAGACTGAGAAGGAATGGTATTCCCAAAGAAAATCGGGGCCCTTTAATCCAAAGAAGATAAAATATCAGGTATCGACCACAGTTTTGTTATCTGGTCCATTCTGTAGGTGAAGAGACTAAGGTCAGAGAATCTGTGTAATTTGATTCAAGATCTCTCCACTGGGAGGTCCAGAACTGGAATTTGAACCTAACCCCAGTTTCTTTCCATTATTTGGCCTATTTCGGGCCTGACCAAATATATCACTGTCTCTGACTCAGGAGCATCTCCTGTGTCTTTTCATTGGCTTGGCTTCCTATAGGTTACTGGTGAGCAACTACAGTCAGTTGTCAAACAGGAAGGAATCCAGTGACACAGGTGAGGGATTGGAAAAGAGCTGTGTGCTGTGAATCTGATTACTGTACACAGTGACTCTGCCCCAAAGAACCTTGGCAAAGCAGACAGGTGCAGAAAGAGTTCCTTAGGAAGTGGGGAAGGTACATGAACTTGCCACCCTAATAGTCACTGAGGGGACTCCGGTGGGTCTCTGTTCTTTAGGTACATAGGAAAGATGAGGCAGGTGGTTTCAGTCCACTGTCCCCATGGTTGGGGTTGGCAACTCCCTGCAGTTAAACCAGTTGCTGTGGACACTCTGTGATCACCAGGAAGGAGATCTGTGTGCTCCCAGGTCACCCTTCCACAACCTGCAGTGTGTATCCGCAGTGCTGGATGGAGACTTCTGACTGCACAGGAGAGGTGGGATGTACACAGATGTAGGATTAAATGACAGGGAGCACGTGGTGAAAAGTGTATTCCCTTCTGAGTCTGTCTGATCGGCATCTTTCTGAGACTTTGTCCTTGTTGTAGGCACATCCCAGCACCAAATCACCACTCTCTCATCTTTCTGATGCTAGCAGGTGGGACTCATGCTCAGAGCCTTTAGCAGGCAATAGCATCCAGCTGGAATTCCATGGCATTACTTTTGTTTTTATTGTATTTATCTTTATGGTTTATTTCCATTTTGGCAGGTGGCCCTGGTTTTTTACTTATGGTAGGCATATACATGTTGTGTACAAAATAAAATTGTTTTAGCAAAAGAAAGTGAGTGGGTTAAAAGAAAACATTCTTAATTAGATGTATCATATATATCAGTCAGGGTTCAACCGAATAAACAGAGGCATTAGGAGATCTGTATTGAGATTCGCTGCAAGGGGCTCACATAAGTGTGGGTCTGGCTAGATGAGTTTGAAATCCATAGGTGGGTGGTCAGAGAGGGTGGGCTAGGCTGAACCTGCTTCTGCAGAGGGAATTCCTTCTGCTTCTAGGACACTTCAGCTCTGCTCTTAAGTATCTCAACTGATTGAATTGATCTACCCAGATCATCTGGAACAATCTCCCTTTCTTAAAGTCAACTGATTACAGAGTTTAATCACATCTACAGAAGCTTTTCCACAGTTTATCGTGATCCACACAGTCAAAGGCTTCGGCATAGTCAATCAAGCAGAAATAAATGTTTTTCTGGAACTCTCTTGCTTTCTCCATGATCCAACGATGTTGGCAATTTGATCTGTGCTTCCTCTGCCTTTTCTAAAACTGACTTGAACATCTGGAAGTTCACGGTTCACATACTGCTGAAGCCTGGCTTGGAGAATTTTGAGCATTACTTTACTAGTGTGTGAGATTAGTGCAATTGTGCAGTAGTTTGAGCATTCTTTGGCATTGCCTTTGGAATGAAAACTGACCTTTTCCAGTCCTGTGGCCACTGCTGAGTTTTCCAAATTTGCTGGCATATTGAGTGCAGCACTTTCAGAACAGCATCATCTTCCAGGATTTGAAATAGCTCCACTGGAATTTCATCACCTCCACTAACTTTGTTCATAGTGATGCTTTCTAAGGTCCACTTGACTTCACATTCCAGGATGTCTGGCTCTAGCTGAGTGATCACACCTTCGTGATTATCTGGGTCGGGAAGACCTTTTTTGTACAGTTCTTCCGTGTATTCTTGCCTCCTCTTCTTAATATCTTCTGCTTCTGTTAGGTCCCTACAATTTCTGTCCTTTATCGAGCCCATCTTTGCATGAAATGTTCCCTTGGTATCTCTAATTTTCTTGAAGAAATCTCTAGTCTTTCCCATTCTATTGTTTTCCTCTATTTCTTTGCATTGATTGCTGAGGAAGGCTTTCTTATCTCTTCTTGCTATTCTTTGGAACTCTGCATTCAGATGCTTATATCTTTCCTTTTCTCCTTTGCTTTTTGCCTCTCTTCTTTTCACAGCTGTTTGTAAGTCCTCCTCAGACAGCCATTTTGGTTTTTTTGCATTTCTTTTCCATGGGGATGGTCCTGATCCCTGTCTACTGTACAATGTCACAAACCTCTGTCCATAGTTCATCAGGCACTCTATCAGATCTAGTCCCTTAAATCTATTTCTCACTTCCACTGTATAATTGTAAGGGATTTGATTTAGGTCATGGGGTCTCAAAGAGTTGGACATGACTGAGCGACTGAACTGAACTGAACTGAACTGAATGGTCTAGTGGTGTTCCCTACTTTCTCTCCTCAGACAGCCATTTTGCTTTTTTGCATTTTTTTTCCTTGGGGATGGTCTTGATTCCAGTCTCCTGTACAATGTCACAAACCTCCATCCATAGTTCATCAGGCACTCTATCAGATCTAGCCCCTTAAATCTAATTCTCACTTCCACTGTATTTGATTTAGGGATTTGATTAGGGATAAGGGATTTGATTTAGGTCATACCCAAATGGTCTAGTGGTTTTCTCCACTTTCTTCAACTGATGTGTGAATCTGGCAATAAGGAGTTCATGACCTGAGCCACAGTCAGCTCCCGGTCTTGTTTTTGCTGACTGTATAGAGCTTCTCCATCTTTGGCTGCGAAGAATATAATCAATCTGATTTCAGTGTTGACCATCTGGTGACGTCAATGTGTAGAGTAGTCTCTTGTGTTGTTGGAAGAGGCTGTTTGCTACGACCAGTGCGTTCTCTTGGCAGAACTCTTATTAGCCTTTGCCCTGCTTCATTCTGTACTCCAAGGCCAAATCTGCCTGTTACTCCAGGTGTTTCTTGACTTCCTACTTTTGCATTCCAGTCCCCTATAATAAAAAGGACATCTTTTGGGGGTGTTAGTTCTAGAAGGTTTGTAGGTCTTTGTAGAACTGTTCAACTTCAGCTTCTTCAACATTACTGGTTGGGGCATAGACTTGGATTACTGTGATACTGAATGGTTTACCTTGGAAACAAATAGAGCTCATTCTGTCATTTTTGAGATTGCATCCACGTACTGCATTCTGGACTCTTGTTGACTATGATGGCTACTCCATTTCTTCTGAGGGATTCCTGCCCACAGTAGTAGATATAATGGTCATCTGAGTTAAATTCACCCATTCCAGTCAATCTTAGTTCACTGATTCCTACAATGTCGATATTCACTCTTGTCGTCTCCTGTTTGACCACTTCAATTTGCCTTGATTCATGAACCTAACATTCCAGGTTCCTATGCAATATTGGTTTTTGCAGCATCGAACCCTGCTTCTATCACCAGTCCCATTCACAACTGGGTGTTGTTTTTGCTACACTGCAGACATGCCATAAATGACTGTATCCTGAAGAAAATGTGTCCCTTCTGTTTCATATCATTTTTCATCTTTGCAACAGAGCCTGTAATTCTGTCATTTCAGACACAAAGTTCCAGAGGAGGAGAAAGTTCTAGAAAATTCTTAGTATGATGGAAAGGATTTTCCTAGGCTCCCCTGGCAGTTCCCAGGCTGTAAAAGTTGTTCTGAATTTGCTTTGGTTGGTCTCTTGGCTGCTGCTTGTGTATCTTCACATGGCTTTATTTTGCCTGACATTATCCCCTCCTTGCCCTAAGATCAACTTTCTCCACCCCATTTCTTTTTACTTCTCTTCCTCAAGCAACATAAAATGATAAAATTTAATGTATCTCTCTACATTATGCTCCTGAATTTAAATAGTAGAGCATACTATAAGACTTTTTTTCAAAACTACAAATTAAATTGTTTTCTACTTCCATATGATTGACTTGACTTTTTCTGTGGGTCAGCTGTTTCCTCATGAAAATAAAGGGCACCTACCATGTTTGAAAGCCATACTGTCAAACGTGGAAGTAACTAGTTATGAGAGGCTATTAAAATTTTTTTTAAGTTAGTTATTAAAGACCTCACTTTTTTTTTAATGTAAGCATTTATCACTACTAACTTCTCTCTTAGAACTGCTTTTGCTGCATCTCATACATTTTTGTATATTCTATTTCCACCTCACTACCATAATAAAGAAAATAATCAGGCATAATAATCTTTTCTTTTCCATGGAGTTTCTCAGGCAAAGATACCATTTCTTTCTCCAGAAGCTATTTAATTTTATTACAACTAATTATAATAAAAGTCAGTTCACCAGTTACATTAGCCATATTTCAAGTGATCAGTAGCCACAGTAGCCAGTGGTTACCACATTGAACAGCACAGATATGGAAGTTTTCCTTCATCGCAAAAGTTATTTGAATACCACTGCTTCAAACAGCAGGATAAAATGGAGAACAAAGAACCAGATATATTAATTGTTAGGCTTGACCATGTCACAGCAACCCACCATAACAAAGTGGTACAGTCCAACTTAAATCCTGTTTTTTTTGTACAGAAGGTTGGAGTAGTTGCCATCTTTCATTTCCCACTGAAGTAAAATTTCATTATAAGGTAAAAATAAGGTTAAAAAAAGCCACACACAACACAGTTCGGCAATTTCAGGGCAATCAAAATACAACAGGTGTTTTTTTGTAGGCTGTAGAACTACTAATGAGCACATTCTACACACAAATTGAGTTTGCCTTTATGACTTAAATAAGGCCTAACACAGTACTGAACACAACTTATCATTTGACCAAATATCTTCTAACCTGACTTATCTAGGCTGTAAAGTTTTAATAAAATTTTTTTAGTAAAGTCATTGCTTGTTCTGTGAATTTAGGTAACTACCAAGCCCCTGTAATTGTTGAAGAAGTACCTCTCTGTACAACCCACATCTCTTGACACCCACAAAAAAAAAAAAAAAAA